>JASTWF010000044.1:1596604-1802451 GCA_030390025.1 Squalus acanthias
GGGGTGGGGGGGGGGACAGTGTGTGGGTGGTCGGGGAGGGACAGTGTGTGGGGAGGTCGGAGGGGGGGACCAATGTGTGGGCGGGTCGGTGTGTGGGGGGGGACAGTGTGTCGGGGGGTTGGGCTACGACCGAGTGTGCAGAGTCTGTATATTTATAAATACCTGTTGATTCTGGATGTGTTTGAGTGATGTAAGAAGATGCAGCAACCCCCACACCTCAGATACGTAGTCATACACCGCTTTCTTTCTTTCTTTCAAATACATGTCGATGATGTGTTTTCTCAGACTTGGTATTTCTAAAAATGTCACGGGAGATGGTGCAGTATTAGGTCATGTGAGAAGCCTACAGAGTGCCTTATGGCTGAAATTACACTCACTGGTGCTGGTGGCACAGGGACAAGCATGGAGCTGAGGGCTCGGAAACCTCAGGTTTCAATCGCTGCTCCGGTTCTGCATTTGCATCAGGTTTTGAATGGGGGGCTGCACTGGCAAGTGCTTTCTCCCCTCATTGAAACTGGATCAGCAGAAATAGATTGTGATGATTTGAGTTTTGATTCAGACTATAGCATGCAAGATTTTCAGCTCCTTACTAATTGTAGTAAGACGTCTTTACTCTTAGATCCAATCTTTTAGTAATAAAGGCTAACATCCCATTTGCTTTCCTAATTGCTTGCTGTACCTGCATGTTAACTTTCTCTGATTTGTGTACAAAGACACCCAGGTCCCTCTGAATACCAACAGTTCCCAATCTCTCACCATTTAAAAAATATTCTACTTTTCCTACCAAAATAGATAACTTCACATTTTTCCATATTATATTCCATCTGCCATGTTCTTGCCCACTCACTTAATCTGTCTAATCTCTTTGCAGCCTCTTTGCTTCCTCATCACAATTTACTTTCCCACCTAGCTTTGTATCATCAGCAAACTTGAATACATTACACACAATCCCCTCAACTAAGTCATTGATATAGATTGTAAATAGCTGAGGCCCAAGCACTGATCCTTGTAGTATCCCACTAGTTTCAGTCTGCCAACCCGAATATAACCCATTTATTACTACTCTCTGTTTTCTGTCCGTTAACCAATTCTCAATCCATGCTAATATATTACCACAAACCTGTTTCCGAAGCACTGCCGTTTGGCTCCCTGCTCTTTGACTCCCAATAGTGTGTAGCGCTCACGGTGTAGACATGCAGATCATCTTCTGAAAATTCCAATTCTGCAGGCATGTTTCTCTGAAAAATAAAAAATGAAATGAGAGAAATGATTTCAATTTAAACAGCTTCCATGTTCAATAATTAGGGACACTCTGCCCTGTATATTCAACGCTCAGGGTATCACTCTCTGCCTTCTATATTCAATGCTCAGGGTATCACACTCTGTCCTGTATATTCAATACTCAGGGTATCACACTCTGCCCTGTATATTCAATGCTCAGGGCATCACACTATGTCCTGTATATTCAGCACTCAGGGTATCACACTCTGCCCTGCATATTCAATGCTCAGGGTATCACACTCTGCCCTGTATATTCAGCACTCAGGGCATCACACTCTGTCCTGTATATTCAATGCTCAGGGTATCACACTCTGCCTTGTATATTCAATGCACAGGGTATCACACTCTGTCCTGTATATTCAATGCACAGGGTATCACACTCTGCCCTGTATATTCAATGCTCAGAGTATCACACTCTGTCCTGTATATTCAATGCACAGGGTATCACACTCGGCCCTGTATATTCAATGCTCAGGGTATCACACTCGGCCCTGTATATTCAATGCTCAGGGTATCACACTCTGTCCTGTATATTCAATGCTCAGGGTATCACACTCGGCCCTGTATATTCAATGGTCAGTGTATCACACTCTGCCCTATACATTCAGCACTCAGGTTATCACACTCTGCCCTGTATACTCAATGCTCAGGGTATCACACTCTGTCCTGTATATTCAATGCACAGGGTATCACACTCTGCCCTGTATATTCAATGCTCAGAGTATCACACTCTGTCCTGTATATTCAATGCACAGGGTATCACACTCGGCCCTGTATATTCAATGCTCAGGGTATCACATTCTGCCCTGTATATTCAGTGCTCAGGGTATCACACTCTGTCCTGTATATTCAATGCTCAGGGTATCACACTCTGTCCTGTATATTCAGCACTCAGGGTATCACACTCTGTCCTGTATATTCAATGCACAGGGTATCACATTCTGCCCTGTATATTCAGCCCTCAGTGTATCACACTCTGCCCTGTATATTCAGCACTCAGGGTATCACACTCTGCCCTGTATATTCAAAGCTCAGGGTATCACACTCGGTCCTGTATATTCAAAGCTCAGGGTATCACACTCTGCCCGGTATATTTAGCACTCAGGGGATCACGCTCTGTCCTGTATACTCAATGCTCAGGGTATCACTCTCTGTCCTGTAAATTCAATGCTCAGGGTATCACACTCTGTCCAGTATATTCAATGCTCAGGGTATCACACTCTGCCCTGTATATTCAATGGTCAGGGTATCACACTCTGCCCTGTATATTCAATGCTCAGGGTATCACACTCTGTCCTGTATATTCAATGCTCAGGGTATCACACTCTGTCCTGTATATTCAATGCTCAGGGTATCACACTCTGCTCTGTATATTCAGCACTCAGGGTATCATTCTCTGTCCTGTATATTCAATGCTCAGGGTATCACACTTTGTCCTGTATATTCAATGCTCAGGGTATCACACTCTGCCCTGTATATTCAATGCTCAAGGTATCACACTCCGTCCTGTACATTCAATGCTCAGGGTATCACACTCCGTCCTGTATATTCAATGCTCAGGGTATCACACTCCGTCCTGTATATTCAGCACTCAGGGTATCACAATCTGTCCTGTATATTCAATGCTCAGGGTATCACACTCCGTCCTGTATATTCAATGCTCAGGGTATCACACTCCGTCCTGTACATTCAATGCTCAGGGTATCACACTCCATCCTGTACATTCAATGCTCAGGGTATCACACTCCGTCCTGTATATTCAGCACTCAGGGTATCACAATCTGTCCTGTATATTCAATGCTCAGGGTATCACACTCCGTCCTGTATATTCAATGCTCAGGGTATCACACTCCGTCCTGTACATTCAATGCTCAGGGTATCACACTCCGTCCTGTATATTCAGCACTCAGGGTATCACAATCTGTCCTGTATATTCAATGCTCAGGGTATCACACTCCGTCCAGTATATTCAATGCTCAGGGTATCACACTCTGCCTTGTATGTACAATGCTCAGGGTATCACACTCTGTCCTGTATATTCAATGCTCAGGTTATCACATTCTGCCCTGTATATTCAGTGCTCAGGGTATCATACTCTGCCCTGTATATTCAATGCTCAGAGTATCACATTCTGCCCTGTATATTCAATGCTCAGGGTATCTCACTCTGTCCTGTATATTCAATGCTCAGGGTAGCGCACCCTGCCCTGTAAATTCAATGCTCAGGGTATGACGCTCTGTCCTGTATATTCAATGCTCAGGGTATCACACTCTGCCCTGTATATTCAGCACTCAGGGCATCACTGTGGAAGTGCAGTTTACTTTTAAGTCACAAACAAAATGGCTTCTCTGAGAAAAGAATTTAAAAAGGGAATTCAAAATGGCCGACAGTAGGAGTCACCATAATAAGTAAATCATTCTAATTAGCTACAAGGAGGTGACAACTCAGAATTCCTTATCTCAAAAAAGCTTAGCAAAATAAGGCATCAATTAGTTCTAACCAGCTCAGGATGAGATAAGGTAAGCCATCAACCCACAGATTAGAGAATGAACATTGAACAAACGGATCCCACAAGGAAGGTCTGGTTATCTGATCTTTAAGGAATTTCTGCTCGTTATTATAACGAAAACCTATGCAATAACTCACAAGTTTGTGCCTCATTAATAGGATGTTTAATGCTATGTCATATGGCCTGTTCTGTGTTCTTTTTGTATAAAGTATGTTCAAATCTTGTAAGATTCGAAGCATTCTGACATAGCAACTTGACTGTGTCAGAACCTTCCCTTGTAACAAGTAAACTTTATTAAAAAGCCTTCTTTGACACGATTCTATGTTTAAATTAGTTCTACTCGGCATGTAAAACTTCCACAGTTTCTTAGAGGTTCCACCGAGATCGCTTGCTACCTCTCGGTAAGTCACGGACAGAGGACACTATGAATTTCTAGTGACAAATCCTAACTGGCCAAAAGTGATGTTTCATCACCTAAAAGGATTTCTCACTAGATACTGAATTGGTGTAAGTCTGTTTCTTCCGACAGCAGCACTGCGATGATCCTGTTTTAGAATTGAGTTGAATCTTGTAACTTTTGCTTCTTTTATTTTAACGTTAAAAGGAGAAGAATTCTGACGGCTCAAGTCTCAAAACTAATCGGGCAAAGAAGGCAAGAAAGAGAGTCGGCAGGGTTGCGTCCCGGATTAAAGGTACCAGGTTGTGAAAAAGCGCTAAAAGGTTAAAACTGCAGTATCAAGGGTGGGTCCCTTGAGCCGGAGAAGAGAGTCTCGCGGCAGAAAGGTTTAGAGAGAAGCCTTCACTTAGAACATAAGTTACGTATAAAGCATAAGTTAAATGTTAAGGACTCAGTTTGTAGTGGCGTTCAACGCAGGCTGAGAATTGACTATTTGTTTAGTTTAAAGTATAAGATTAATGTCTGATTACTTGATTTGTTTGCCTGTTTGGGCTTTTGCGTTACTTATCATTGTCTTTATTGTTGTTAATTCTTGTTATTGTTTGTCACTTGTGGAGCTCCGAAGGGTTAATAATAATCGTAAGGGGGTAAAGGGTGAAACTTGCGATTTAGAAGAAGAATGCCTAGTATAATTAAAACTTTACTAAGAATAGAAGAATTACATGTCTAGAGGACTGTCTCGCAAATAGAGACCCACAAAGAAGAGGTAAAAAGTCAATAAATTGGTCAGCCTTTTCAGACTGGAAAAAGGAAGCAGAAAGGCGTAAGGACCGTAGTATACAAGCCAGTAGATCTGACATTAAAAATAAGAGAAAAGACCCTGAGTAAATTGGCTAAACAAAATGAAGTTAGACAAATAGGGACCAAAAGAATAAAGTTTCCCTCTTAATGGAGCAAGCAGCTTCCGCAACACCGACGGACCAGAATTGAAATCTGAAACTCAAAGCAAAAAAAAGGGATTTGGAAAGCCAGGAAAAGCTGCTGAGAAAAGTTTTACCGGCATGGAAGTTATTAATGTCTGTGCCGAGATAAAAAGCTAATATACAAGATTTGTTGAGTGAAAGGAATCTTAAAAGGAATACTGGGATCTCAGTTGTGTGAAAAGTGTGAAAAAAATTCCTGATTGTGTGAATGTTTAAGTTTGTTAAGTTACAGTATTATTTTGTCCCTGAAAAAAAAATCTGCCTAAAAAAAAGTGTCTGTCAGTTTGTTTATGTTTTAGCTCCACCCACTCTTTTGTACAGAGAGCTAAAAGCTGTTTTTGACTCTTTGAAGACCTGTCTTGAATGATAGACAAGTGTGTTGTTTTAAGTTTGTTAATTGTTTTACAAAAGAGGTATAAGCTTCAGCCTTGAAGTCACAGTTGCCAATGTGCCTGGAAAGAAAATGACAATTAATTTGAATGTTTACAAGGCATGGTAATTGTTTATTTGTTAATGGGACGATGGGTTCTTTCTTTTCCAACTGACACTGGTTAGTTTAAAAAAAAAATTGATCTGGATTGAATTGGAATTATTGAGGTTAATTAACCTATTAAAAACCAGACTTTCATTGTGCACGGTGAAATTCTGGTTGGTGTAAATTTGTGTAGACCGCATTGAATAAGATATTTAATGGTCTGAAACCAGATTTTGAAATATTTACAGTCTTGGATGCAGAACGGGTTCTGGTCCATACCATTGGCAGAGGAATCACAAGGAAATTCGCCTTTACTGTCAGGGATAGACAGGAATTTTATATCAGACTTTGCAGGGAAAGCATTGTGCCAGAAAAAAAAACTAATTTGAATTACAATTTAAGTTAAGCTGGTGTGTAAAAACTGAGAAGAACAACAACAAAAAAAAAGTTTGTTTAACAAAAGATTAAGTTTCGGTCTAAGATTTAACCTTGGAGTTGCGGTTGCTATGGTGAAATCTTCCAAAGCACTCTGATTTGATTTGTTTAAATTCAATGTTTTTACAGTATTTTGGAAAGACATCTGAAGAAAGGACAATAAGAAATATGATGTAATTTACTAGTTCTGCAAGCATGTGCTATTTTGTTTTGTTTTATCTGTTCTGTTCGTGTTCAGTTAAAGTGTGAAAACACAACTGCTTTTTTTTGGATCGGGAAAGTTTTTTTTAAATTTACGTGAAGTGACGCAATTGCGTGCGCCTGATAATGTTTTGCTCCACCTTCTTAAAAACCTGCAAAGGAGTTAACCCTTTCCACTGACAGCTGGTTAAGTTCATCAAGCAATAACTTCAGTATGACATTTAAAGATATTGGACATTATTAATTTTAAGTTAATATTTCCCCACAGTGACAGAAGGAAAATTATGATTTGATAAATTAACCCCTTGGGCTCTAAGCAGAGTCACAATGGATTCTCTTCTTTCTTTTGTTATATGGAAGTTACCTTGTAAACTAATTGCAGCACTTCTGTCTCTAATGTTAAAACACTGTATAAATCACCTAGCCTGGAAATCATTTGTTTCTGAAATTGGAAATGGAAGATAAATTGATGGAAATGAAATTGAACATAGGTTTCATTTCTATCAGTTCAACAGTACTGCTGTTTGGATTTTGGGATAATTTTGTAATAACAAAATAGACTCAGGCACTATATATATATATATATTGGGTTACTTTTGGGAAAATAAAAGATCCTCTAAAATAATGATAAATAAAAAGTGTTAGTAACTTGGACCTAGTGAGAATGTTTGATCTATGTTTTCAATCTTAAATATTGTACTGGACAGTAAAGTTACTCCAGGGCTCATGAATGAGATATGAATGGTAATTAATGGGATGTATAAAATTGAAACAGGAGAAATTACACTGCTGAATGGGAATTTTAAAAACTTGCTAGTGAAAGTCAGGAAAGTGCAGTTAAGAATAGTAAATTGATAGCTTTCTCTTGGAGACATTTGTGTCCCTGCCTATAATGAACTTTTAAGAAAACTGAATTTGATAGCCTGGCCACTATCCAAGATATCGGGACCATGCAGAGGAAGATGAACAAAGACAATCTTTTGATAAGATACCTGAAAGCCCGAGAAAGGCACATGTGGCATGATATTGAGATACCGGTATGAGTGTGCAAATGTGATTTGTTACATATGAAGCGATTACCATCTGGGAATGTATGGTGAATCTGCACTGAAGAACGGGTCTCAGACATGCTCAGTTACTTGACAACAGCAAGACATGAAATGGTTAATGTGGCTCAGGAGAGCGAGACAACTTTTAAAGCATTGACACATACTCCATCGAGAAACTATCTAATTAATGAAACAATCAGAATAGAGTTAAACACACTGGTACCTGTTAGAAGGATTGAAATTGAAGTTGAAGTGGAGAGTTACCTGGAATCTGAATTGGGACAATTGAGGGCTAAGGAGAAATCATGTTTAGTAAGAATTATCCACAAGATGGATATGAGTAAAAGAGAGATCTGGAGAATCTTTTAAGTCCATGATTTGTTGATTAGATGTTAAACTGTAATGTTGCTTGACTCAGGAAGATAGAAGAAACAGAGGATACCCCAGGCGGGGCAGAATTGGAACACCGGAATGGACTATTAGAAGGGAGAAATCTTCAAGACTCCCTACTAACTAACGCCCAAGTTGAGAGAGAGCAATAAGAACTAGCTAGATTAGTCAAGAGCCGATTGTGAGAAGTCAATAAGGGTTATTTCCTTCTCAAAGAAGGGAATTGTAAGAAATAGCTGTTAGATTCAAAGATGGGTTTTCATTCTTAGAACAGAAACTGACAACATGCAGCCAGGAATAGATAGCAGAAATGCCAGCAAGGTTGAATATCAAGCATCAAAAGACAAATAGAAGTGATAAGGGAATCGTAAAATGCAAAACACAGGGTGGGGGGTAATAGACAAAAAATAAAAAAAAATAAAAAATAAAAATTTGAAGGACTTATACGTGTTGGTAATCATAGATATGTTTTCAAGATGGGTTGAAGCTTTTCCATGTAAAAAGAATGATGCTGTAACAGTTGCAAAGTGTTTGCTAAAATAAATCATACCAAGGGTTGGAATACCTATGCAACTTTCATGCGACAACGGATCACATTTTACTGGAATGATCATAAAGGAACTATGTAAGGCTTTGCAGATTAATCAGCATTTCCACTGCAGTTATCATCCGCAAGACTAGTAGAAAAATATAACGGAATGCTGAAGAATAAACTTTCTAAACTTTGCAATGAAACTGGACTAAAATGGGTTGAACTGTTACCCTTAGCATTGATGGTAATGCGAGCAGCAACTAACAGGACAACTGGACTGTCGCCACATGAGATTGTTATGGGACGGCCCCAAAGGCTGCCATTCTCAGCACCCTTTACGGTTAAACAAATGGACATTCATAAAATGGATGAAAATATGCTAAACTATTGCATTGCATTAACTAGATGTATTTCCAGCTTTCACCAACAGGTAAAGGAAGCTCAAACGGAACCGGCCGAAGGAAAGTGCCATAACTTGGAACCAGGAGATGACGTCTACATAAAGGTCTTTAAGAGGAAGAACGGTCTGCAGCCACGCTTTGAAGGGCCATATCAAGTACTCTTGACAACAAATACAGCTGTAAAAGTCAAGGAAAGACCTACCTGGATCCACGCATCCCATTGCAAGAAAGTATCAGATAAGGACAGTTGAATTTGAATTTGAAAAGACTTAAATAATGAAGCTGTTATTTACGTTTTACCTACTAATCGGACTGATATGTATAGCCTGCCAAGGAAGAAAAGAACCCCGAAAGAAACGAGAATTACATATGAACACTTTTTGTATATGTCATATAAGTATGCCAAAAAAAGTGGGATAAACGCCTGTTGGGTATGTAGCCATATTCCTACCCATGTGAAAAGAGGAATACCTCTGCGACCGATACCCTTGAACCTCACAGATATGGCAGAATGGATAATTAATAAAAATCATACGAAACAGAAAAATACCACCCTATCCACCTTCGGAAATAAATGGGAACAAAAGTGGTCTAGCCTAAGAAACGAGTTTAAGGGGGGAGGATATTCGTTAGAAAATTTTAAGGGATGGTACAAGCCGACGTATGATTATACGAAAGTACCTCCTTTTCTAGCCCTTACCAATACATCGGGAAAGGGCTGACCGATCGGGGATATATGCTGGGAACGCGATCTGGGACAGACTAAAGGGAACAGAGTTAATATGGGGAAAAGTCGTTGCATACAAAAGTTTATTACGTACGGGGCAGGAAGTTCCATGGAAAGCTGGTGGTTCAATACTAACAGTTTGATGAATTTGACTAATAACAGACCATGGAATGGGACTAAACGATTGAATACTGACAATATACATATATATATATATACACATTTTGCATGCTCCCCACTTTCGGTAAAAATATTCTTCCACCCAAATGGGATCTGCAGGCTAGGGAAAGAGAGAGGACTCCTTTCATGTGCCGGTGACGTCGACCTTGTATACCACTTGGTCCGCACTCTGGAGGCTCACGTAGAAGCACTTGTGCTTTGGAGAAACCCACAGGTTAGGTATAAACTGTGTGGGTCATGAATCAGTCCTCCTCTATAAGCTGCAGTTCCCTAGGAGAACCCCACAGGTTAGGCATAAACTGTGTGGGCCATGACTTAGAACTCCTCTATGAACTGCTGTACCCTATCTCTTTAGAGGGTGTATAGCAACACCCGAACTGCAGGCTAGTATAAGCTGCAGGAAAAGTTAGAGAACAGCAGACTAATGAACCACAAAAGTATGCCACAGTCACCAAAACACAACTAAAACCCCTACAAGAACATACGCCCAAACACCGAGAATAGACAGAGAAGAAGGACGATCTTAGATAAGGTCAACCATCAATACAGGTATATCCCGGGGATGGTTACAAACAGAAAAGAAGTCGGTATCCTTGACTAGATTTTAAGTTAGTATAAGGACCGATAGGAGAAAGCTATGTTGTCCTAGAAAGGACAAAAGGGGAAAATGTGGAAGTGCAGTTTACTTTTAAGACACAAACAAAATGGCTTCTCTGAGAAAAGAATTTAAAAAGGGAATTCAAAATGGCCGACAGTAGGAGTCACCATAATAAGTAAATCATTCTAATTAGCTACAAGGAGGTGACAACTCAGAATTCCTTATCTAAGAAAAGCTTAGCAAAATAAGGCATCAATTAGTTCTAACCAGCTCAGGATGAGATAAGGTAAGCCATCAACCCACAGATTAGAGAATGAACATTGAACAAACGGATCCCACAAGGAAGGTCTGGTTATCTGATCTTTAAGGAATTTCTGCTCGTTATTATAACGAAAACCTATGCAATAACTCACAAGTTTGTGCCTCATTAATAGGATGTTTAATGCTATGTCATATGGCCTGTTCTGTGTTCTTTTTGTATAAAGTATGTTCAAATCTTGTAAGATTCGAAGCATTCTGACATAGCAACTTGACTGTGTCAGAACCTGCCCTTGTAACAAGTAAACTTTATTAAAAAGCCTTCTTTGACACGATTCTATGTTTAAATTAGTTCTACTCGGCATGTAAAACTTCCACATCACACTCTGCCCTGTATATTCAATGCTCAGGGTATCACACTCTGCCTTGTATATTCAATGCACAGGGTATCACACTCTGCCCTGTATATTCAATGCACAGGGTATCACACTCTGCCCTGTATATTCAATGCTCAGGGTATCACACTCTGTCCCGTATACTCAATGCTCAGGGTATCACACTCTGTCCTGTATATTTAGCACTCAGGGTATCACACTCGGTCTGTATGTTCAGCACTCAGGGTATCACACTCTGCCCTATATATTCAAAGCTCAGGGTATCACACTCTGCCCTGTATATTCAGCACTCAGGGGATCACGCTCTGTCCTGTATACTCAATGCTCAGGGTATCACTCTCTGTCCTGTATACTCAATGCTCAGGGTATCACACTCTGTCCTGTAAATTCAATGCTCAGGGTATCACACTCTGTCCAGTATATTTAATGCTCAGGGTATCACACTCTGCCCTGTATATTCAATGTTCAGAGTATCACACTCTGCCCTGTATATTCAATGCTCAGGGTATCACACTCTGCCTTGTATATTCAATGGTCACATTCTGCCCTGTATATTCAGCCCTCAGTGTATCACACTCGGTCTGTATGTTCAGCACTCAGGGTATCACACTCAGATATACCACTTTGGATGCTGTTGGGGGGGATGACTTACCAGGGGAAGGCGGCAGCAGCCAACTTCCTGGCACCATGGGTGGCTCTGCTGCACAGGCTGGGAGGAAAAAGTGTGGAAGAGCTATAGTGATAGGGGATTCAATTGTAAGGGGAATAGATAGGCGTTTCTGCAGCCGAAACGAGACTCCAGGATGGTGTGTTGCCTCCCTGGTGCAAGGGTCAAGGATGTCTCAGAGCGGCTAGAGAACATTTTGGAGGGGGAGGGCGAACAGCCAGTTGTCGTGGTACACATAGGCATCAACGATATAGGTAAAAAACGGGATGAGGTCCTAAAAGCAGAATATAGGGAGTTAGGAGGTAAATTAAAAAAGAGGACCTCAAAGGTAGTAATCTCAGGATTGCTACCAGTGCCACGTGCTAGTCAGAGTAGAAATAGGAGGATATTACATATGAATACGTGGCTAGAGGAATGGTGCAAGGGGGAGGGATTCAAATTCCTTGGACATTGGAACTGGTTCTGGGGGAGGTGGGACCAGTACAAACGGGACGGTCAGCACCTGGGCAGGGCCGGGACCGATGTCCTAGGGGGAGTGTTTGCTAGTGCTGTTGGGGAGGGTTTAAACTAAAGTGGCAGGGGGTTGGGAACCTGAGTAGGGAGACAGAGGAAAGGGAAACAAGGATAAAAGCTAAAGACAGGAAGGAGAAAAACAAAAGTAGAAGGCAAAGAACTCAACGGTTTAAATCAAACATGGTCACAGTAAATAATAATTCATATAGGTCTGAGAGCGTTAAAAAAACAAGCCTGAAGGCTTTGTGTCTTAATGCAAGGAGCATTCGGAACAAGGTGGATGAATTGGCTGCGCAAATAGAGGTAAATGAATACGATTTGATTGGGATTACAGAAACATGGCTCCAGGGTGGCCAAGGCTGGGAACTCAACATCCAGGGTTATTCAATATTTAGGAAAGATAGGCAAAAAAGAAAGGGAGGTGGGGTAGCATTGTTGGTTAAAGAGGGGATTAACACAATTGAAAGGAAGGATATTAGCTCTGATGATGCGGAATCTGTATGGGTAGAACTGAGAAATAACAAGGGGCAGAAAATGTTAGTGGGAGTGGTATATAGACCTCCAAACAGTAATACGGAGGTTGGGGACGGCATTAAAAGGGAAATTAGAGAAGCATGCAGTAAGGGCACAGCAGTCATCATGGGTGACTTTAATTTACATATAGATTGGGCTAACCAAATTAGTAAAAATACTGTGGAGGAGGAATTCCTAGAATGTTTACGAGATGGTTTTCTGTAACAATATGTCGAGGAACCAACCAGAGATCAGGCCATCTTCGACTGGGTATTATGTAACGAGAAAGGATTAATTAGCAATCTTGTTGTACGAGGCCCCTTGGGTCAGAGTGATCATAATATGATAGAATTCTTCATTAGGATGGAGAGTGAAGTAGTTGAATCAGAGACTAGGGTCCTGTATTTAAATAAAGGAAACTACGATGGTATGAGGCGCGAATTGGGTAGGATTGATTGGGGAATGTCACTCAAGGGGTTGACGGTGGATAGGCAATGGCAAACATTCAAAGACTGCATGGATGAACTACAGAATTTGTTCATCCCAGTGTGGCATAAGAATAAAACAAAAAGGGTGACTCAACCGTGGCTAACAAGGGAAATTAGGGATAGCATAAGATCCAAGGAGAGGGCATATAAATTGGCCAGAAAAAGCGGTAGCCCTGAGGATTGGGAGCAGTTTAGGATTCAACAAAGGAGGACAAAGGGATTAATTAAGAAGGGGAAAATAGAATATGAAAGTAAGCTTGCTGGGAACATAAAAACTGACTGTAAGAGCTTTTATAGATATGTGAAGAGAAAAAGATTAGTGAAATCAAGTGTAGGTCCCTTGCAGTCAGAAGCGGGGGAAGTTATAATGGGGAACAAAGAAATGGCAGACCAATTAAATGCATATTTTGGTTCTGTCTTCACAAAGGAGGACACAAATAACCTCCCAGAGATGTTGGAGAACATACGGTCTGATGAAAGGGAGGAACTGAAAGAAATCAGTATTTGCAGGGAAATGGTGTTAGGGAAATTGACGGTATTGAAGGCCGATAAATCCCCAGGGCCTGATAATCTACATCCTAGGGTACTTAAGGAAGTGGCCCTAGAAATAGTAGATGCATTGCTGATCATCTTCCAACATTCGATGGAATTTGGAACTGTACCCATGGATTGGAGGGTAGCTAATGTTACCCCACTATTCAAAAAGGGTGGTAGAGAGAAAGCGGGGAATTACAGACCGGTAAGCCTGACATCGGTAGTGGGGAAAATGCTAGAGTCCATTATAAAGGATGTAATAGCTGAGCACTTGAAAAACAGTGACAGGATCGGACAAAGTCAACATGGATTTACAAAAGGTAAATCGTGCTTGACTAATCTACTGGAATTTTTTGAGGATGTAACTGGGAAAATAGATAAGGGAGAACCAGTAGATGTGGTGTATTTGGACTTTCAAAAGGCTTTCGATAAGGTCCCGCATAAGAGATTAGCGTGTAAAGTTAAGGCACATGGGATTGGGGGCAAGGTATTGACTTGGATAGAGAACTGGTTGGCGGACAGAAAGCAGAGAGTAGGAATTAATGGGTCTTTTTCCGAGTGGCAAGCAGTGACTAGTGGGGTACCGCAGGGATCGGTCCTTGGACCCCAGCTATTCACAATATACATTAATGATCTAGATAAGGGAATTAAATGTAATATCTCGAAGTTTGCAGATGACACAAAGCTGGGTGGGAGTGTGTGCTGCGAGGAGGATACCGAGAAACTCCAGGATGATCTGGACAGGTTGGGTGAGTGGGCAGAAGCGTGGCAGATGCAATATAACGTGGATAAGTGCGAGGTTATCCACTTTGATGTCAAAAACAGAAAGGCAGACTATTATCTGAATGGCAATAGATTGGGAGAAGGAGAAGTGCAACGAGACCTGGGTGTCCTTGTGCACCAGTCGCTGAAAGTAAGCATGCAGGTGCAGCAGGCGGTGAAGAAGGCAAATGGTATGTTGGCCTTCATAGCGAAAGGGTTTGAGTATAGGAACAGGGATGTCCTGCTGCAGTTGTACAGGGCCTTGGTGAGACCACACCTTGAGTACTGTGTGCAGTTTTGGTCGCCTTATCTGAGGAAGGATGTTCTTGCCATGGAAGGAGTTCAGCGAAGATTCACAAGGCTGATACCTGGGATGGCAGGAATGACATATGAGGAGAGATTGGGTCGATTGGGCTTATACTCACTGGAGTATAGAAGAATGAGAGGGGATCTCATCGAAACATATAAAATTCTGACAGGTCTGGACAAACTAGATGCAGGAAGAATGTTCCCGATGGTCGGAGAGTCCAGAACCAGGGGTCATAATCTACGGATAACGGGTAAACCATTTAGGACAGAAATGAGGAAGAATGTCTTCACCCAGAGAGTGGTGAACCTGTGGAATTCTCTACCACAGAAGGTAGTTGAGGCGAAGTCATTAAATATATTCAAGGATGAGTTAGATATATTTCTTAAAGCTAAAGGTATCAAGGGATATGGGGAGAAGGCAGGTACAGGGTACTGAGTTTAGATGATCAACCATGATCTCATCAAATGGCGGAGCAGGCTCGAGGGGCCGAATGGCCTACTCCTGCTCCTATCTTCTATGTTTCTATGGTCAGGGTATCACACTCTGTCCTGTATATTCAATGCTCAGGGTATCACATTCTGCCCTGTATATTTAGCACTCAGGGGATCACGCTCTGTCCTGTATATTCAATGCTCAGGGTATCACACTCTGTCCTGTATAATAAATGCTCAGGGTATCACACTCTGTCCAGTATAATCAATGCTCAGGGTAACACACTCTGCCCTGTATATTCAGCACTCAGGGAATCACACTCTGTCCAGTATATTCAATGCTCATGGTATCACATTCTTCCCTGTATATTCAGTGCTCAGGGTATCACACTCTGTCCTGTATTTTCAATGCTCAGGGTATCACACTCTGTCCTGCATATTCAATGCACAGGGCATCAGACTCTGTCCTGTATATTCAATGCTCAGGGTATCACACTATGCCCTGTATATGCAGCACTCAGGGTATCATTCGCTGCCCTGTATATTCAATGCTTAGGGTAACACACTCTGCCCTGTATATTCAATGCTCAGGGTAACACACTCTGCCCTGTATATTCAGTGCTCAGGGTAACACACTCTGCCCTGTATATTCAATGGTCAGGGTATCACACTCTGCCCTGTATATTCAGTGCTCAGGGTAACACACTCTGCCCTGTATATTCAGCACTCAGGGTATCACACTCTGTCCTGTATATTCAGCTCTCAGGGTATCACATTCTGCCCTGTATATTCAATGCTCAGGGTATCACACTCTGCCCTGTATATTCAGCTCTCAGGGTATCACATTCTGCCCTGTATATTCAATGCTCAGGGTATCATTCTCTGTCCTGTATATTCAGCACTCCGGGTATCACACTCTCTCCTGTATATTCAATGCTCAAGGTATCACACACTGCCCTATATATTCAGCACTCAGGGTATTACACACGGTCTGTATATTCAGCACTCAGGGTATCACACTCTGTCCTGTATATTCGGCACGCAGGGTATCACACTCTGCCCTGTATATTCAAAGCTCAGGGTATCACACTTGGTCAGTATATTCAATGCTCAGGGTATCACACTCTGTCCTGTACATTCAATGCTCAGGGCATCACACTCTGTCCTGTATATTCAATGGTCAGGGTATCACACTCTGTCCTGTACATTCAATGCTCAGGGTATCACACTCTGCTCTGTATATTCAGCACTCAGGGTATCACACTCTGTCCTGTATATTTTGCACTCAGGGTATCACACTCGGTCTGTATATTCAATTCTCAGGGTATCACACTCAGTCCTGTATATTCAATGGTCAGGGTATCACACTCTGTCCTGTATATTCAGCGCTCAGGGTATCACACTCTGCCCTGTATATTCAATGCTCAGGGTATCACACTCTGTCCTGTATATTCAATGCTCAGGGTATCACACTCTGCCTTGTATATTCAGCACTCCGGGTATCACACGCTGTCCTGTATATTCAATGCTCAGAGTATCACACTCTGCCCTGTATATTCAATGCTCAGGTTATCACACTCTGTCCTGCATATTCAATGCCCAGGGCATCAGACTCTGTCCTGTATATTCAATGCTCAGGGTATCACACTCTGCCCTGTATATTCAATGCTCAGGGTATCACACTCTGTCCTGTATATTCAGCACTCAGGGTATCACACTCTGTTCTGTATATTCAAAGCGCAGGGTATCACACTCTGCCCTGTATATTCAGCACTCAGGGTATCATACTCTTCCCTGTATATTTAGCACTCAGGGTATCACACTCTGCCCTGTATATTCAGCACTCAGGGTATCACACTCTGCCCTGTATATTCAATGCTCAGGGTATCACACTCTGTCCTGTATATTCAGCACTCAGGGTATCACACTCTGCCCTGTATATTCAATGCTCAGGGTATCACACTCTGTCCTGTATATTCAGCACTCAGGGTATCACACTCTGCCCTATATATTCAAAAATGAGAAGTCGCACAACACCAGGTTAAAGTCCAACAGATTTATTTAAAATTACAAGCTTTCGGAGCTGTTGCCCCTTCCTCAGGTAAAGTTACAATGAGTGAATCTACAATATTTCACAGTATATGAACACAGAAACTGCAGAGATACAATCTTTCAGGGAAGGTGTCCTTACATCAAAGACACACCAAGAGCACAGCCAAGACAATGAGATGTGTCACAGGGGGTCCAACGTGTCAAATCCTGCTGTCTGCAGTGTTTTGTTTTTTTGTTTTGTTTTTTTTGGGTTTGTTTTTTTTGGTTTTTTTTTTAAAAACTGGAAAGACAGACAACGATGTCGAGTCACGTTCTGTAGCGTGACATGAACCCGATATCCCTATTGAGGCCGTCCTCATGAGTGCGGAACTTGGCTATCAGTTTCTGCTCGATGATTTTGCGTTGTGTGTCTCGAAGGCCGCCTTGGAGAACGCTAACCCGCAGATTTCGAGGCTGAATGTCCTTGACTGCTGAAGTGTTCCCCGACTGGGAGGCAACAATCCTGCCTGGCGATTGTTGCACGGTGTCCGTTCATATGTTGTCTCAGTATCTGCATGGTCTCGCCGATGTACCATGCTCTGGGGCATCCTTTCCTGCAACCTATCAGGTAGACAACGTTGGCCGAGTCACATGAGTATGTACCATGTACCTGGTGGGTAGTGTGCCTCACGTGTGATGATGGTATCTGTGTTGATGATCTGGCATGTCTTGCAGAGGTTGCCGTGGCAGGGTTGCGTGGTGTCGTGGTCGCTGTTCTCCTGACAGCTGGGTAATTTGCTGCGAACGATGGTACTTTTGAGGTTAGGCGGCTGCTTGAAGGCGAGTAGTGGAGGCGTGGGGATGGCCTTAGCGAGGTGTTCGTCGTCATCGATGACCTGTTAAAGGCTGCGAAGAACATGGCGTAGTTTCTCCGCTCCGGGGAAGTACTGGACGACGTAGGGTACTCTGTTGGTTGTGTCCCGTGTTCGCCTTCTGAGGAGGTCTATGCGGTTTTTCGCTGTCGCCCGTCGGAACTGTCGATTGACGAGTCGAGCGTCATATCCCGTTCTTACGAGGGCGTCTTTCAGTGTCCGTAGGTGTCCATCGCGTTCCTCCTCGTCTGAGCAGATCCTGTGTATTCGCAGGGCTTGTCCATAGGGGATGGCTTCTTTAACGTGGTTAGGGTGGAAGCTGGAGAAGTGGAGCATCGTGAGGTTGTCCGTGGGCTTGCGGTAGAGTGAAGTGCTGAGGTGTCCGTCTTTGATGGAGATTCGTGTGTCCAAGAATGAAACCGATTCTGAGGAGTAGTCCATGGTGAGTTTGATGGTGGGATGGAACTTGTTGATGTTATCGTGTAGTCTTTTCAGTGATCCTTCGCCGTGGGTCCATAGGAAGAAAATGTCGTCGATGTATCTAGTGTATAGCGTTGGTTGGAGGTCCTGTGCAGCGAAGAAGTCTTGCTCGAACTTGTGCATGAAGATGTTGGCGTATTGGGGTGCGAATTTGGTCCCCATGGCTGTTCCGTGTGTTTGGGTAAAAAACTGGTTGTCGAAGGTGAAGACATTGTGGTCAAGGATGAAGCGGATGAGTTGTAGGATGGCGTCTGGAGATTGGCTGTTGTTGGTGTTGAGTACTGAGGCTGTCAACAGAAAGCGAACACGGGACACAACCAACAGAGTACCCTACGTCGTCCAGTACTTCCCCGGAGCGGAGAAACTACGCCATGTTCTTCGCAGCCTTCAACATGTCATCGATGACGACGAACACCTTGCTAAGGCCATCCTCACGCCTCCACTACTCGCCTTCAAGCAGCCGCCTAACCTCAAAAGTACCATCGTTCGCAGCAAATTACCCAGCTGTCAGGAGAACAGCGACCACGACACCACACAACACTGCCACGGCAACCTCTGCAAGACATGCCAGATCATGAACACAGATACCGTCATCACACGTGAGGACACTACCCACCAGGTACATGGTACATACTCATGTGACTCGGCCAACGTTGTATACCTCATACGTTGCAGGAAAGGATGCACCAGAGCATGGTACATCGGCGAGACCATGCAGACACTGAGACAACGTATGAACGGACACCGCGCAACAATCGCCAGGCAGGATTGTTGCCTTCCAGTCGGGGAACACTTCAGCAGTCAAGGACATTCAGCCTCAGATCTGCGGGTAAGCGTTCTTCAAGGCGGCCTTCGAGACACACGACAACGCAAAACCATCGAGCAGAAACTGATAGCCAAGTTCCGCACTCATGAGGACGGCCTCAATAAGGATATCGGGTTCATGTCACGCTACAGAACGTGACTCGACATCGTTGTCTGTCTTTCCAGTTTTTAAAAAAAAAAACCCAAAAAAAACAAACCCAAAAAAAACCACTGCAGACAGCAGGATTTGACACGTTGGACCCCCTGTGACACATCTCATTGTCTTGGCTGTGCTCTTGGTGTGTCTTTGATGTAAGGACACCTTTACCCGAAAGATTGTATCTCTGCAGTTTCTGTGTTCATATACTGTGAAATATTATAGATTCACTCATTGTAACTTGACCTGAGGAAGGGGCGATAGCTCCGAAAGCTTGTAATTTTAAATAAATCTGTTGGACTATAACCTGGTGTTGTGCGACTTCTCATTTTTGTCCACCCCAGTCCAACGCCGGCATCTCCGCATCATGACCACTATATATTCAAAGCTCAGGGTATCACACTCTGCCCTGTATATTCAGCACTCGGTATCACACTCTGCCCTGTATATTCAGCACTCAGGGTATCACACTCTGCTCTGTATATTCAAAGCTCAGGGTATCACACTCTGCCCTGTATATTCAGCACTCAGGGTATCACACTCTGCTCTGTATATTCAAAGCTCAGGGTATCACACTCTGCCCTGTATATTCAGCACTCAGGCTATCACACTCTGCCCTGTATATTCAGCACTCAGGCTATCACACTCTGCCCTGTATATTCAAAGCTCAGGGTATCACACTCTGCCCTGTATATTCAATGCTCAGGGTATGACACTCTGTCCTGTATATTCAATGCTCAGGGTATCACACTCTGCCCTGTATATTCAATGCTCAGGGTATCACACTCTGCCCTTGTATATTCAGCACTCAGGTTATCACACTCGGTCTGTATGTTCAGCACTCAGGGTATCACACTCGGTCCTGTATATTCAATGCTCAAGGTATCACTCTCTGTCCTGTATATTCAATGCTCTGGGTATCACACTCTGTCTTGTATATTCAATGCTCAGGGTATCACACTCTGCCCTGTATATTCAATGCTCAGGGTATCACACTCTGCCCTGTATATTCAGCACTCAGGATATCACACTCTGCCCTGTATAGTCAATGCTCAGGGTATCACACTCGGTCCTGTATATTCAGCACACAGTGTATCACACTCTGCCGTGTGTATTCAATTCTCAGGGTATCACAGTCTGCCCGGTATATTCAATTCGCAGGGTATCACACTCTGCCCTGTATACGCAATGCTCAGGGTATCACACTCGGTCTGTATATTCAGCACTCAGGGTATCACACTCTGTCCTGTACATTCAATGCTCAGGGCATCACACTCTGCCCTGTATACTTAATGCTCAGGGTATCACACTCTGTCCTGTATATTCAATGGTCAGGGTATCACACTCTGTCCTGTATATTCAGCAGTCAGGGTATCACACTCTGTCCTGTATATTCAATGGTCAGGGTATCACACTCTGTCCTGTATATTCAGCAGTCAGGGTATCACACTCTGTTCTGTATATTCAATGCTCAGAGTATCACACTCTTCCTGTACATTCAATGCTCAGGGCATCACACTCTGCCCTGTATACTCAATGCTCAGAGTATCACACTCTGCCCTGTAAATTCAATGCTCAGGGTATCACACTCTGCCCTTGTATATTCAGCACTCAGGGTATCACACGCTGCCCTGTATATTCAATTCTCAGGGTATCACACTCTGCCCTGAATATTCAGCCCTCAGTGTATCACACTCGGTCTGTATACGCAATGCTCAGGGTATCACACTCGGTCTGTATGTTCAGCACTCAGGGTATCACACTCTGCCCTGTATACGCAATGCTCAGGGTATCACACTCGGTCTGTATGTTCAACACTCATGGTATCACACTCGGTCCTGTATATTCAATGCTCAGGGTATCACTCTCTGTCCTGTATATTCAAAGCTCAGGGTATCACACTCTGCCCTGTATATTCAGCACTCAGGGTATCACACTCTGCCCTGTATATTCAAAGCTCAGGGTATCACACTCTGCCCTGTATACTCAATGCTCAGGGTATCACACTCTGCCCTGTATATTCAGCACTCAGGGTATCACACTCTGCCCTGTATATTCAGCACTCAGGGTATCACACTCTGTTCTGTATATTCAAAGCGCAGGGTATCACACTCTGCCCTGTATGTTCAGCACTCAGGGTATCACACTCTGTTCTGTATATTCAAAGCGCAGGGTATCACACTCTGCCCTGTATATTCAGCACTCAGGGTATCACACTCTGCCCTGTATATTCAGCACTCAGGGTATCACACTCTGTTCTGTATATTCAAAGCGCAGGGTATCACACTCTTCCCTGTATATTCAGCACTCAGGGTATCACACTCTGTCCTGTGTATTCAGCACTCAGGGTATCACATTCTGCCCTGTATATTCAGCCCTCAGTGTATCACACTCGGTCTGTATGTTCAGCACTCAGGGTTTCACACTCTGTCCTGTATATTCAGCACTCAGGTTATCACACTCTGCTCTGTATATTCAGCACTCAGGGTATCATACTCTGCCCTGTATATTCAAAGCTCAGGGTATCACACTCTGCCCTGTATATTCAGCACTCAGGGTATCATACTCTGCCCTGTATATTCAATGCTCAGGGTATCACACTCTGCCCTGTATATTCAATGCTCAGAGTATCACACTCTGTCCTGTATATTCAATGCTCAGAGTATCACACTCTGCCCTGTATATTCAGCAGTCAGGGTATCACACTCTGCTCTGTATATTCAAAGCTCAGGGGATCACACCCTGTCCTGTATATTCAAAGCTCAGGGTATCACGGTCTGACTGTATATTCAGCACTCAGGGTATCACACTCTGTCCTGTATATTCACTGCTCAGGGTATCACACTCTGTCCAGTATATTCAACGCTCAGGGTATCACACTCCGCCCTGTATATACAATGCTCAGGGTATAATACACTATCTGATGCTGTGAACTTAATTGCAGCTGAGGAGTGTTGTGCAGGTGCGCAAAAAAATTTCTTCCTTGGACCATGAGCTGGGTTCGCACTGGTTACAAATACCTGAGAGATTGCACTTACTGTCAGATTTTTCCACTTCTTTTCATATTGTTTCTTCATAGCCTCCTTTACATAATCATTTCGATCCAGTATGCAAATTCGTCTGCTGTATTTCCTGGGTTCTGTCAAATGCTCCTCCAGCTGTCTGCAGGGATTGATCTTTGAAAGAAAGGGAACAATCTGATCCTGCTCTCTATGCTCAGGGTTTTTATCATTGTAAACATTTGTCTAATATTTACTTACAGCTCTGTTCCTTTCTTCAAGCCTGTCAGGATGCTCCCTGAAACAGCGAATCAGAATGTTTCAGTATCAGGACATTAATAATGGCCCGAATTTGCGGTGGTTAATGATAGCGAACTAACAGCGTCCGACACTGGCCGCGCAGGCTGCGCAAGCTGTGCCGCAGGAAGACACCACGCATATGTGGAAATGGCCCATGTACGGAAAAAAAAATTAGAACTAACATTGCTTCTGAACAAACATTATGACCCTGAAAAACTAGTTCTTACATTTGTGGAATGTCAAATTTCTCCATTATGATAAAAAGTACAATTTTTTTTTAATTTTACATTTTTTTTTAAAGTTTGTTCATGATATTTCAGGTTTTACCTTATCTCCAGTTGTGAGTCCCAATCTTTGTTTCACTCTCTGTAACATTTTTAAAATGTCCGGATAAAAGCAGCTTCTCATGGTTTCCTGTCTGTGAGAATTCTGCAACGTGATTGGCTGCTTAGACAGCCTGTTGACGTCAAAGCAGCACCGCTCTAGGGGTTCCCACTACAGAGCGCTGAAATCACTTGAACATCGAAAAAGGCAAACTTCTCGCCACAGAGATCGTGAGATCTCTGGACAGCTTTCTTCGGGGCCAACAGCGAGCCCCTTTGCTTCGCCACTGACCACAAATTCTGGGCCAACGTGTCTGACATACGAGCTCTGGCTCAATGGGGAACACTCTCGCCCGAGTCAGAAAGTTGAGAGTTCAAATCCCACTCCAGAGAATTGAGCACAAAATTTGGGCTGTCACTTTAGTGCAATACTGAGGGAGTGCTGCACTGTCGGAGGTGCCGTCTTTTGGATGAGACATTATATCAGGGCCCCGTCTGCCATCTCAGTTTGACATAAACAATCCCATCCCATTTCGAAGAAGAGCACGGGAATTCTCCCGGTGTCCTGGCCAATATTTATCCCTCAACCATAATCACTAAAACAAATGATCTGTTCATAAATTCACTGCTGTTTGTGGGACGTTGCTGTACACAAATTCACTGTCACATTTCCTACATTACAACAGTGACTACACTTCAAAAGTACTTAATTGGCTGTAAAGCGCTTTGGGACATCCCGAGGTTGTGAAAGGCATTATATAAATGCAAAACTTTTTTCTTTCTTCCAATCCTCCTTATATATAGGAGCAGTACCAGAGGACTGGAGGATTGCAAATGTTGTACCTCTGTTCAAAAAGGAAGATAGGGATAAACCTGGCAACTACAGGCTAGTCAGCCTAATGTCGGTGGTGGGGAAATGAAAGCCAGCAAGATTTGTTAAAGGAAAATCATGTTTGTCTAACTTGACTGAGTTCTTTGATGAAGTAATGCAGAGGGTTGATGAGGGTCGTGCTGTTGATGTTGTGTATATGGACTTTCAAAAGCCATTTGATAAAGTACCACATAATAGACTTGTTCGCAAATTTGAAGCCCGTGGGATTAAGGGGCAGTGGTCGCGTGGATATGAAATTGGCTAAGCGACAGAAAGCAGAGAGTAGTGGTGAATGGTTGATTATCAGACTGGAGGGACGTATACAGTGGTGTCCCCCAGGGTCTGGTATTAGAACCACTGCTCTTTTTGATATATATTAATGACCTAGACTTGGGTATACAGGGCATAATTTCAAAGTTTGCAGATGACACAAAACTAGGAAAAGTAGTAAACAGTAATCAGGATAGTAGCTGACTTCAGGAGGACATAGACTGGTGAAATGGGCAGACACTTGGCAGATGAAATTTAACAGAGAAGTGTGAAGTGATTCACTTTGGAAAGAAGAATGAGGAGAGGCAATATAAACTAAAGGTACAATTTTAAAGTGGGTGCAGGAACAGAGAGACCTGGGGGTTTACGTAATGAAATCTATGAAGTTGGCAGGATTAGTTGATAAACTTGTTAAAAACGTATATGGAATCCTTGGCTTTATAAATAGAAGCATAGAGTTCAAAAGCAAGGAAGTTTTGCTGAACCTTTATAAATCACTGGAATATTGTGGCCAATTCTGGGCACCATACTTTAGGAAGGATGTCAAAGCCTTGGAGAGGGTACAGAGGAGATTTCCTAGAATGGTACCAGGGATGAGGGACTTATATAGGATTACATAGGATATACGGCACAGAAACAGGCCATTCGGCCCAACCAGTCCATGCCAGCGTTTATGCTCCACACGAGCTTCTTCCCGCCTTTCCTCATCTAACTCTATCAGCGTAACCCTCTATTCCCTTCTCCCTCATATGCTTGTCTAGCCTCCCCTTAAATGCATCTATACTATTCGCTTCAACCACTCCCTGTGGTAGCGAGTTCCACATTCTCACCACTCTCTGGGTAAAGAAGTTTCTTCTGAATTCCCTATTAGATTTCTTGGTGACTATCTTATATTGATTGCCTCTAGTTTTGCTCTTCCCCACAAGTGGAAACATTCTCTCTGTATCCACTCTATCAAAATTTTTCATAATTTTAAAGATCTCTTAAGTCACCCTCAGCCTTCTTTTTCCAAGAGAAAAGAGACCCAGCCTGTTCATCCTTTCCTGATATGTATACCCTCGCACTTCTGGTATCATCCTTGTAAATCTTCTCTGCACCCTCTCCAGTGCCTCTATAGCCTTTTTATAATATGATGACCAGAACTGTACGCAGTACTCCAAGTGTGGTCTAACCAAGGTTCGATACAGATTTAGCATAACTTCCCTACTTTTCAATTCTATCCCTCGAGAAATAAACCCTAGTGCTTGGTTTGCTTTTTTTATGATGCGGAGATGCCGGCGTTGGACTGGGGTGGACAAAAACGAGAAGTCGCACAACACCAGGTTATAGTCCAACAGATTTATTTAAAATTACAAGCTTTCGGAGCTATCCTGCCCCTTCTTCAGGTAGAGTTACTGTGAGAGGATCTACCAGAATTCACAGAATATAAACACAGAGAAAATGCAGAGATTCAATCTTTCCCTACATCAAAGACACACTTAGAGCACAGCCAAGACAATGAGATGTGTCCCAGGGGGTCCAACGTGTCAAAACACCTGCTGGCTGCATATCCTCTCCATTTGGGTTTGTTTCTTGTGTTTGTTTCTTGTGTTTGTTTTTTTAAAAAGCTGGAAAGACAGGCAACGATGTCAAGTCACGTTCTGTAGCGTGACATGAACCTGATATCCCGATTGAGGCCGTCCTCATGAGTGCGGAACTTGGCTATCAGTTTCTGCTCGATGATTTTGCGTTGTCGTGTATCCCGAAGGCCGCCTTGGCTTGGATACACGACAACACAAAATCATCGAGCAGAAACTGATAGCCAAGTTCCGCACTCATGAGGACAGCCTCAATCGGGATATCGGGTTCATGTCACGCTACAGAACGTGACTTGACATCGTTGCCTGTCTTTCCAGCTTTTTAAAAAAACAAACACAAGAAACAAACACAAGAAACAAACCCAAATGGAGAGAATATGCAGCCAGCAGGTGTTTTGACACGTTGGACCCCCTGGGACACATCTCATTGTCTTGGCTGTGCTCTTAGTGTGTCTTTGATGTAGGGAAAGATTGAATCTCTGCATTTTCTCTGTGTTTATATTCTGTGAATTCTGGTAGATCCTCTCACAGTAACTCTACCTGAAGAAGGGGCAGGATAGCTCCAAAAGCTTGTAATTTTAAATAAATCTGTTGGACTATAACCTGGTGTTGTGCGACTTCTCGTTTTTGCTTTTTTTATGGCCTTGCTAACCTGTGTCGCAACTTTTAGTGATTTGTGTATTTGTACTCTGAGATCCCTTTGTTCCTCTACCCCACCTAGACTCGCACCCTCCAAGTAATAAGTGACCTCCCTATTCTTCTTACCAAAATGTAATACCTCACATTTATCTGTGTTGAATTTCATTTGCCAATTCAGTTACATTGAGAAACTAGAGAAGTTGGGATTGTTCTCTTTAGACTAGAGGTGGCGAAGGGGAGATTTAATAGAGGCATTCAAAATCATGAATGGTTTTGATAGAGTAAATGAGAAACTGTTTCTAGTGGCAGAAAGGTCAGTAACCAGAGAATATAGATTGAATATAACTGGAAAAAGAACTAGGGAGGAGATGAGGAGAAATGTTTTTACGCAACAAGTTGTGATCTGGAATTCACTGCCTGAAAGGGTGGTAGAAACAGGTTCCACGGTACTTTCAAAAGCGAATTGGTAAATACTTGAAGGGGAAAATATTGCAGGGCTATGGGAGAAGAGTGGGGTTAATTGGATATCTCATTCAAAGAACCAGCACTGGCATGCTGGGCCGAATGGCCTCCTTCTGTGTTGTGTCATTCTATGATTCTTTCAACCACCATAATGTCAGTGGCTGGGATTTCCTGCTTCAGGATCCCTGGTACACAGTGGGAGCGATAGCAGGAAATTTCACAGCATGTTGCTCTTGGATTTAAAACCTTTAATTTTAATGGTCAGAACATTATGGCTGAGAGTGCTGATTTTCCCGATATTCCCTCTCAGCGTGCGCCAGGAAAGCTGAAGTGGAATATTCCGCCCAGTATGTCTGGTACAAAACTGTGTCTGTCAGATTCCAGGTATCACAAAAACACATTTGTCAAACTGAAAAAATAAAGTATAAAGTCATTTGGACCTGGAGTTTCCGGCTGAATGGTACCCGTTTATGGGTACCAGGGCAGACAAAGGAGGAAAATGGGAGGAAGGAGGCCTTCCACCAAATCCCTGCCCTAAAATGTACTCGCTCAAATGTTCCTCTGCTTCTTTGGGGGCAGATGTACCCACCCACCTATTGCCCACTTACCTACATGTAAATGACAGTGAGTGGGCATGGCTTGTTTGGACGATTTTCCTTTGTTCCCACCTCCAGGAAATAATGGCCCAATAAAGAACATGTTGTGGCTCACAGTACGATGGCCTGGAGGCAGGAGCTGATTCCCAGGTCATTGCAACTTTGTTTGCTGCCCAGGTTGCTTTCTATAGAATGAAGTCCATGGTGCAACTGGACCATTGGCACACTGAAACTCCACCTCAAATGTGTGAACAGAGCAGGTGCAGCACTTCCACACAGTCCAGTGAGGGTACCGCATTGTTACTGCATGCTGCAAGCTCCAGAACTGAAAAGGACTGATCCTTCCTGCTCTGAATGAGGAAGAGGAAGGGTGGGCAAGCCCTATAGGCTCAGCATGATGATGAGTTCCCGACTGAGGGGAGGTCATTCAGCACATCCCTTTTACCAGCTACAAGCCATCAGAGACAGGCGCGTGGGATTAGAATACAGCTCATATGGAGAATGAACACCAGCATGGACTGCTTCTGTGCTGTAATTTCTATGTAGTTCGATATAATAGAATAGGAAGTACTGTAAGTCGGGTGTATGATTTGGTTAATATCTTCTGTCACTGCTGATATTCACAGGATGTTAGTGTCAGATTTTGGTGCAATGAGACAGGTCAAGGGATACATGAAGGTGAATGCTGTGACCAACCTGCAGCTAGCTCCTCCCCTCCTACTTCCCTGACTCCCTCTGCTTCTCCTGCATGTCTGCCCAGGAGTTCCAGAGCTTTCACCTTGTCTGGGGAGAGAAGACAGAAGGTGGAGATTTCTCTCCAAATGGCTGGTCTCTGGAACATAGGAACAGGAGGAGGCCATTCTGCCACTTGAGCCTGTTCCACCATTCAATTAGATCATGGCTGATCTGTACCTCATCTCCATTTGCTCACCTTTGTTCTATATTCCTTGATACCCTTACTTAACATATTTCTGCGCTGGTTATGGGTAACTTTATTATTTACAGAGAGTTCAGAATGAGAAAGGCCCCGTCCCCCAGCCCCAACCTCCAGCCCCCAATCTCATCCCTCCCCCGCCCACGATCTCTGATTCCGTGGAAGGGGGAAAGGGAGATCGGGCCAAGGGACGAGAGATTGGGCTGGGGGAGTCTGCAGCTTCCACCTCGGATCAGCTGCCGGACATTCCCCTCGCTTCCAGTTAAATGCAAGTCACGGCATTGATGATGTCATCAGGCCGGGAAAAGGAATGTTAATTAGGCCCCCACCTGCCTTTTGCGGGAGCCTCGTCAATGGCCTGATTTCTGTATGTTACAATTTATTGGGGCGGGAATGGAGTTGGGCTGGTTGAACCTAATATTTGCCCCCCACCCAAACCCCACCAACGACACGGGAGTTAAAATCAAGGCGGCTGTTTCTGACTTTAGTAAACAGGGTAACCTCTGACCTACTATAAGCAGCACCACAGGGTGGTGGTGGGGGTCTCCAAGTAAGATGATAAATATAACAGTAACTTTAGTGTACATTCACTGAATGCAAACAGACCTTATGTATTCATCCGGCTGGATGTCATCTGTCTGCGTGCAGATAAAAACAACGTCCTGACATCTTCCCCCATTAGTGGCAGTTTTTACAGTTTTACCAAAAATCTCATCTGCAATTTTTTCATCAATAGCCCTGGAAATCCTCGACACAATCCAGACAGATGAGCAGTTTGTCAGATGCTGCAAAACACACACAAGAAAGGGTGATAGAAGCTCAATTGTCAAAATAAATGGTGACAATGGGGTACAGTATTAGGTCAGAGGGATATAGAATCATCACAGCACCAGTATCACTGTGAACAGTGGCACGGGATCACTGAACAATGGCACGGGATCACCGAACACTGGCACGGGATCACCGAACACTGGCACGGGATCACCGAACACTGGCACAGGATCACCGAACACTGGCACGGGATCACCGAACACTGGCACGGGATCACCGAACACTGGCACGGGATCACCGAACACTGGCACGGGATCACCAAACACTGGCACGGGATCACCGAACACTGGCACGGGATCACCGAACAGTCGCACGGGATCACCGAACAGTCGCACGGGATCACCGAACACTGGCACGGGATCACCGAACACTGGCACGGGATCACCGAACACTGGCACGGGATCACCGAACACTGGCACGGGATCACCGAACACTGGCACGGGATCACCGAACACTGGCACGGGATCACCGAACACTGGCACGGGATCACCGAACACTGGCACGGGATCACCGAACACTGGCACGGGATCACCGAACAGTCGCACGGGATCACCGAACACTGGCACGGGATCACCGAACACTGGCACGGGATCACCGAACACATGGCACGGATCACGAACAGTCGACACGGGATCACCGAACAGTCCACGGGAATCACCGAACGCACGGGATCACCGAACACTGCATGGATCACCACGAACACCTGGCACGCTGGATCACCGTAAACAGTCAGCAACGGGATCACGAACAGTGGCACGGGATCACCGAAACAGTCGCACGGGATCACCGAACACTGGCACTGGATCACCGAACAACTGGCACGGGTTCACCGAACCAGTCGCACGGGGATCACCGACCACTGGCACGGGATCACCGAACAGTCGCACGGGATCACCGAACACTGGCACGGTGATCCACCGAACACTGGCACGGGATCCACCGACACTGGCACTGGGATCACCGAACAGTCGCACGGATCACCGAACAGTCGCACGGATCACTGAACACTGGCACGGGATCAGGATGAACAGTGGCACGGGATCACTGAACACTGGCACGGGATCACTGAACACTGGCACGGGATCACTGAACAGTGGCACGGGATCACTGAACAGTGGCACGGGATCACTGAACAGTGGCACGGGATCACTGAACAGTGGCACGGGATCACCGAACACTGGCACGGGATCACCGAACAGTCGCACGGGATCAGGATGAACAGTCGCATGGGATCAGGATGAACACTGGCACGGGATCACTGAACAGTCGCACGGGATCACTGAACACTGGCACGGGATCAGGATGAACAGTCGCACGGGATCACTGAACAGTCGCACGGGATCACTGTGAACAGTCACACAGTGACACACCTGAGTGAGAACACTGATGTTGGTGCGCCTATCCTGCCAATGGATTTGCAGGATCTTGCGGAGGCAGCGTTGGTGGTACCTATAAACATAGAAACATAGAAGATAGGAGCAGGAGTAGGCCATTCGGCCCCTCGAGCCTGTTCCGCCATTCAATGAGATCATGGCTGATCATCCAAATTCAGTACCCTGTCCCTGCTTTCTCCCCATATTCCTTGATCCCTTTAGCCTTAAGAAATATATCTAACTCCTTCTTGAATATATTTAATGAATTGGCCTCAACTGCCTTCTGTGGTAGAGAATTCCACAGGTTCACCACTCTCTGGGTAAAGAAATTCCTCCTCATCTCAGTCCTAAATGGCTTACCCCTTACCCTTAGACTGTGACCCCTGGTTCTGGACTCCCCCGCCATCGGGAACATCCTTCCTGCATCTAGTCTGTCTAGTCCTGTTAGAATTTTATAAGTTTCAATGAGATCCCCTCTGAAGAGATCGCAAAGTCTCTGTTTGAAGAATGGACTCAGTCGAGAATATTTTGTGGACTTTATGGGATTTTTCTGAGGGTATTTTCCCTGTGATGGGATCACCCTGTGCAGATACGTGAAAAACTGGTTTGTTAAAACTCCAGAGAACGCATGGCAGTTGGCTGTGACAAAAGAACTGTCAGTCATCCAGAATATGCAAAAGCACTTCTCACCTCCATCTCAGAAGAGAAGCAGAACAATGAACCCACTGGCCTAGCCAGCCAGAGAGGAGCCAGTTTTTCCCAACACAAAGACCAAAATATGTCCCAGACTTAGGGCCATTAGTCCAATCACGGAGTACACATGGGTCTGATGATGGCCCATCACTGATTAAGCACCAGAGTGCTTAGAAACAAAAGGATTTTAAAGATTGGCGGGAAAGATAGGGGTAGCAAGACTCCTATAAAGATAGATCCTTTCCCACCATTCTCCCTCTCTCTCGCTCTCGCTGCACCAAGATCGACCTAACAAGAAGTACCAGAGGAAGAAGCAGCTAAGCGGAGCGATCGAGACCGACTGCGTGTGGGGGTAAGCATGGTCTCGAGTGTCCCAAGCCGGTAACCAGAGGGCTCAGAGTTTTTCTCAGAAGTGAAGCTTTTGGGCTATTCCGAGGGGGGGAGCTTCGTTTGGTTCAGCCAGGCGAAGGGGCTTATACGACTGGGTAATTCATTGGTAGGGATGGAATTAGAGTCCACCATAGCAACAAGGGAATTACTGCTTGTCATAGTCCTCAGTTTTGTACTGTATGTATGTTGTTTGTAACCTGGATTTTATTCTCCACAGAGACAGTGATTTCGTTTAGTAGTGCATGTTTTAGCGAGTGTATGTTAGACCAAATAAATATAAGTTTGATTTTTCACCGAAGCATTCCTGTCCGTGACTTATTTCATTTACACTCTGAATAATAATTCCCGGGTATAGAACTTTCGTAAGGCGGGGGCGATTCGAACCGTCCGTCTAACAATTTGGCTAGGATCAAAAACCACTTACACTCTCATTCTTCTAAACTCTAGCGAATATAAGCCTAATCGACCCAAACTCTCTTCATACGTCATTCCTGCCATCCCAGGTATCAGTCTGGTGAATCTTCGCTGCACTCCCTCCATGGCAAGAACATCCTTCCTCAGATAAGGTGACCAAAACTGCACACAATACTCAAGGTGTGGTCTCACCAAGGCCTTGTACAACTGCAGCAAGACATCATTGCTCCTGTACTCGAATCCTCTCGCTATGAAGGCCAACATACCATTTGCCTTCTTAACCGCCTGCTGCACCTGCATGCTTACCTTCAGTGACTGGTGCACAAGGACACCCAGGTCTCGTTGCACTTCCCCTTTTCCCAATCTATTGCCGTTCAGATAAAAATCTGTCTTCCTGTTTTTGCCACCAAAGTGGATAACCTCGCATTTATCCACATTATACAGGAAACTCTCTTTTAACCGACACTTAAATATCCGGAAATCTCTCTTAACCGGCGAAATTCAGGAGTAGGTTCAGGTAAGTTTTACTATATATTAGTGGCCGTGTAACCGGGGTTCCTGCACCTGTGGCCGTGCACCAGGGACTCCTGGATCTGTGGCCATGTAACCGGGGTTCCTGCACCTGTGGCCGTGTACGGGGCTCTCGTACCTTGGTAAGTATACCTCTCTGCAATCCGGACTTTTTGATCAACTGGCACCACGCCGGTCCCGTCGGTGCCGGTTAATAAAGAGTTTCCTGTACTGCATCTGCCATGCATCTGCCCAATCACCCAACCTGTCCAAATCATACTGGAGTTTCTCTGCATCCTCCTCACAGCACACACGCCCACCCAGCTTTGTGTCGTCTGCAAACTTGGAGATATTACATCTAGTTCCCTCGTCTAGATCATGAATATATATTGCGAATAGCTGGGGTCCTAGCACCGATCCCTGCGGTACCCCACTAGTCACTGCCTGCCACTCGGAAAAAGACCCGTTTATTCCAACTCTTTGCTTCCTGTCTGCCAACCAGTTCTCTATCTAAGTCAGTACCTTACCCCCAATCCCATGTGCTTTAACTTTGCACGCTAATCTCTTATGCGGGACCTTATCGAAAGCCTTCTGAAAGTCCAAATACACCACACCCACTGGTTCTCCCTTATCTATTCTACCAGTTACATCCTCAAAAAATTCCAGTAGATTAGTCAGGTATGATTTACCTTTTGTAAATCCATGTTGACTTTGTCCGATCCTGTCACTGTTTTCCAAGTGCTCTGCTATTACATCTTTTAGAATGGACTAGCATTTTCCCCACTACCAATGTCAGGCTTACCGGTCTATAATTCCCCGTTTTCTCTCTACCACCTTTTTTAAATAGTGGGGTTACATTAGCTACCCTCCAATCCATGGGAACTGTTCCAGAGTCTATAGAATTTTGGAAGATGACCAGCAATGCATCTACTATTTCTAGTGCTTTGAGGTGCCTGCTGTACATGGTCCATGTCTCTGAAGCATACAGGAGGGCGGGTATCACTCCTGCTCTGTGGACCATGAGCTTGGTGCTGGGTTTGAGGTCCTGGTCTTCAAACACTCTCTTCCTCAGACGACCGCAAGCTGCACTGGCACACTGAAGGCGGTGTTGGACTTCGTCATCGACGTCTGCCCTTGTTGACAGAAGGCTCCCGAGGTATGGAAAGTGGTCCACGTTGTCCAAGGCCTTGTCATAGATTTTGATAATCGGGGGCAGTACTGTGTGGCGGGGGCAGGTTGGTAGAGGACCTTTGTCTTACGGATGTTTAGCGTAAGGCCCATGCTCTCGTATGCTTCGGTGAAGGTGTTGACGATGGTTTGGAGTTCGGCCTCAGAGTGTGCGCAGACACAAGCGTTGTCTGCATACTGTAATTTGATGACAGAGGATGGGACGACCTTGGATCTGGACTGGAGGCGACGGAGGTTGAACAGTTTCCCGTTTGTTCTGTTGATTAGCTCCACTCCAGCGGGGTGCTTACTGAGGGTGAGATGGAGCATTGCAGCCAGGAAGATCGAGAAGAGCGTTGGTGCGATGACACAGCCTTGCTTGACCCCGGTCCGTACATGAATTGGGTCTGTGGTGGATCCGTTGGTCAGGATCACGACTTGCATGTCGCCGTGAAGCAGGCGGAGGATGGTAACAAACTTTTGAGGGCAGCCGAATTTGAGGAGGACACTCCATAATCCCTCACGGTTGACGGTGTCAAAGGCCTTTGTGAGGTCAAAGAAGGCCATGTACAGCCGTTGGTGCTGCTCCCTGCATTTCTCTTGTAGTTGATGTGCAGTGAAGATCATGTCCATTGTGCCCCTTAGTGGGTGGAATCTGCATTGCGACTCTGGGAGGAGCTCTTCAGCCACTGGGAGAAGGCGACTGAGGAGGATTCTTGCGATGACTTTCCCTGTGGCACACAGCAGGGAAACTCCTCTGTAATTACCGCAATCGGACTTGTCACCTTTCTTGAAGATGGTCATGATTACGACGTCTCTGAGATCCCCTGGTATGCTCTCCTCCTTCCAAATAAGAGAAATGAGTTCATGTATTCGCGCTAATAGTGCTTCTCCGCCATGTTTTAGCACCTCGGCGGGGATTCCATCTGCTCCTGAGACCTTGTTGTTCTTCAGTTGTCGGATGGCCTTTTCAACCTCATGCTGGGCTGGGGTTGTGCTGAGGTGGTGGCGGGTAGCATGCTTCGGGTTGGAGTTGAGGACACTCGCGTCGAAGACAGAGTCTCGGTTAAGGAGATCTTCGAAGTTCTCCTTCCAGCGGGCACTGACTGCCTCTCTGTCCTTGATGAGTACCTCTCCGTTCTTGGCCCACAGTGGGGTAGGACCTTGGGTGCTTGGGCCGTAGGTGGTCTTGACTGCTCTAAAGAATCCATGCATGTCGTGGTTGTCGGCTAGCTGCTGGATCTCCTGCGCTTTCTCCACCCACCATCTGTTCTTTAGGTTGCGAGTTTTTTGTTGGACCTCGGCCTTCAGGCGTCTGTAGAGCTGCTTTCTTGCTCTCGAGTTCTGTTGCTGTTTCCAGATCAGGAATGCCTTATGCTTGCGGCTTATTAGCTCCTGGATCTCCTGGTCGTTTTCATCAATGAGAGGTCGCACAACACCAGGTTATAGTCCAACAGTTTTATTTGAAATCACAAGCTTTCGGAGCTATCGATTGCTCCTTCCTCAGGTGAAGTAAATTTTCATCAAACCAGTCTTGGTGTTTCCTGGTCGAGTGACCGAGCGTCTCTTCACAGGTGCTGATTATGGAGGCCTTGAGTGCAGACCAGGCGCTGTGGACACTCTGTGTCTCTGAATCACTGGGAGTCGTCAGGTTGGTTGTGAGGCGCAGGCTGAATAGGACTTTCTTATCGGGGTCTTTGAGTGCTCCAGCGTTGAATTTCCTGCGGCATTGCTTCTGTTGTCGCCGCTGTTTTGGGGCTACGTTGATGGAGATGACAGAGCGGATTAGCTGGTGGTCTGTCCAGCAGTTGTCAGCTCCTGTCATGGCGCGGGTGATGCGGACGTCCTTGCCGTCCCTCGCTCGGATGATGACGTAGTCCAGCAGATGCCAGTGCTTGGAGCGAGGGTGTTGCCATGAAGCCTTGTACTTGTCTCTCTGATGGAACAAGGTGTTGGTTATGACAAGGCCATTTTCTAAGCATTTCGTCAGGAGGAGGGTACCGTTGGAGTTGTCTTTCCCTACCCGCTCTCTGCCGATCACACCTCCCCAGAGGTCCGTGTCCTTTCCAACTCTGGCGTTGAAGTCGGCAAGGAGGATCAGCTTGTCGCCCATTGGGACTCGGGACAGGGATTGTTCGAGGCTGGAGTAGAATTCCTCTTTGGTCTCGTCTGTGGCTTCCAGTGTTGGGGCGTACGCACTGATGACCGTAGCGCACTGGTTCCGGACTAGGGTGAGCCGTAGAGTCATGAGGCGTTCGTTTATTCCACAAGGGGAGTCTCTGAGACGTTCAACTAGCTCATTTTTTATGGCGAAGCCTACCCCATGGAGGCGGCGTTAACAGTATCACTGTGAACAGTCGCACAGTATCAGTATCACTGTGAACAGTTGCACCGTATCACTGTGAACAGTCGCACAGTATCTGTATAGATAGAACATGTCCAGGGCACTACAGACCAGTCAGTTTAACATCTGTGGTAGGAAAAATAATGGAATCCCTACTAAAGGAGAAAGTAGAAGAACATCTAGAAACCAAAAATATAATAATGAATTGTCAACATGGATTTCAAAAGGGAAAGTCTTGCTTGACCAACCTAATTGAATTTTTTGAAGAGGTAACAGAGAGAGTAGACAAGGGTAATGCAGTAGCTGTAATTTATCTGGATTTTCAAAAGGCCTTTGATAAGGTACCGCATAATAGACTAATGAATAAGGTCAGAGAATGCAAAATCAGGGGACAAGTAGCAGAATGGATAGCTAGCTGGCTTCAAAACAGAAAGTAGAGAGTAGGGGTAAAGGGTAGCTATTCAGAGTGGCAGAAGGTGGGAAGTGGTGTTCCACAAGGATTGGTGCTGGGACCACTGCTGTTCACAATTTATATTAACGATTTAGACTTTGGAATCAAAAACTCAATTTCTAGATTTGCGGATGACACCAAATTGGGGGGCATAGTCTATACTGAGGAGGACTGCAACAAATTACAGGAGGACATTAATAAACTTGCAGAATGGGCATATAATTCGCAAATGAATTTCAACACAGATAAATGTGAGGTATTACATTTTGGTAGGAAGAATAGGGAGGTCATTTATTACTTGGAGGGTGCAAATCTGGTTGGGGTAGAGGAGCAAGGGGATCTCAGAGTACAAATACATAAATTACTATAAGTTGTGACACAGGTTAGCAAGGCCATAAAAAAAGCAAACCAAGCACTAGGGTTTATTTCTAGAGGTATAGAATTGAAAATTTCTGGTCGCCATATTATAAAAAGGATGTGGAGGCACTGGAGAGGGTGCAGAGAAGATTTACAAGGATGATTCCAGAAATGCCAGGGTATACCTATCAGGAAAGGATGAACAGGCTGAGTGTCTTTTCTCTTGAAAAGAGAAGGCTGAGGGGTGACCTGATAGCTTTAGAATTATGAAACATTTTGATAGAGTGGATACAGAGAGAATGTTTCCACTTGTGGGGAAGAGCAAAACTAGAGGCCATCAATATAAGATAGCTACTAAGAAATCAAATAGGGAATTCAGAAGAAACTTCTTTACCCAGAGAGTGGTGAGAATGTGGAACTCGCTACCACAGGGAGTAGTTGAGGCAAACAGTATAGATGCATTTAAGGGGAGGCTAGCTAAGCATATGAGGGAGAAGAGAATAGAGGATTATGCTGATAGAGTTAGATGAGAAAAGACGGGAGGAGGCTCGAGTGGAGCATAAATGCCGGAATGGACCGGTTGGGCCGAATGGCCTGTTTCTGTGCCGTATATCCTATGTAATCCTATGCGTGAACAGTCACACAGGCCGCGATTTTGCCGGCGCTCAGAGTGCAGGTTTGGAGGCGGGTCCGCTGTGAAAATCGAAATGATTGACAGCGGGTTGGGAGTCCACTCCGCCTCCAAGTAAGTTTCCAAAGTGTCGGGTCTGCGATTTCAGAACAGACCCGACACCAAGCAGCGGGGGAGGCATTTAAGGTAGTTAAATGCTTGTTAAATAATTGTTAACTACTATTTTTCCAGCCTATTTCTATTTTACCACATTTTTAACAGGGTTCACATCGTTGGGAGATCATGTCAGGTAAGTAGGTCGGGTTCTCTATCTCTCCCCATTGCTGTGAATAGGTGACAGCTGCAAAAGTGGTATGAGAGCTACCATTTCACAGCTGTTCACTTTCCAATGTCAGATGCTTGAGCCTTCAGGACTTGGAAGACACTTTTGAGCTTTATACAGTTTGGAAGTGTTTGGAGTAAACTCTCTATCCACTGTCACCTCCTTGGAGCAAGCTCTCTCACCATTGGCAGATCGCTTTTGTCATCTCAACTTCAGCTGCCATCTGTTCCAGCAACATCGGTGCCCTTGAAAAAATCTCACCTTGGTCCTCTGAAACCCTCCACGATCAGCCCCAACACTAACATCACCAGGCACACCAACATCACCAACAATAATACCAGCCTTCTCCGCAATCACCTGATGCTGCACAGGACACAGGGCATCAGCACCCGACAACATTGCTGCCCGGGAGGCCAGCGATGGCATCGTCATGGTCAGATTTACTTCACTTGATGCTGTACACCCTGGCTGCCACATGATGCGCCAGGTTGACACCACCCCACACCAGCACCATAAAGCATCCCTATAATGTCCAAGCCATTCCTTTCACACTCATCACAATTGGGTGGGGGGGTGGGAAGTTATGTCTCAACATTCACTGGAACTCACTAAGACACTTCTAAAAGTGTGCACAGATCTGTCCAATAAGGTAAAGTGTTGAAAATATAGATTTCAATGTTTGACAAGACATTAACAGAAACTTCACATGAACATTGGCTAAACCACCCAAGTGCCTACTCTTGTGTGTTGTTAGTTGTTATGCTTGTAGTAGGATGAGGATGAGTGTGAGGGGTGGCTAGTGAGATGGGGAAGTGATAATGTAAATAGAGAGGGTGGAGGTGCAAGGTAACTTGGTGCGAGTAAAGATGTGCAGGAGTAGGGTAGGGAAGGTAGAGTGATGGGGATGTGATGAGTGGCACAGCAGGATGAGGTTGAGTGTGGCTTTGCAGTAACGTTTCGTGATCTGCTCAGATCATTGAAAGGCTTGCGCCACTGCAGCCTGGTCCTCCTGACGACATCCCTGCCTTTGTCCTCCTGTGCAATGTGCAACCAGGCTGCATTGGTGTCCTGGGGAGGTCTCTTCCGCCCATGGGAAGGGAAGAGAACCTCCCTCCCTGCATATAAGCATATGGATGTAGTCATGCGAGAGCCTGGGTCCACCTTTGTGCAGTGCTTGTCAGTGTTTGCAGCACCTCAATGCTGCAGAACACTGACAGAACAACTGTCAAAATGAATGTGGACATGGCCCCTTTAAGTATACTGGCTGATGACGCATCATCAAATAACATCATCAGACCCGCTTCCTTTTAATTGGCTGGGAAACGCGCAGGGTGGGCTTAACAAGCCCGATCTATGTAAAAACTCTTGGAGAGCGCGGGCTGGAGCTGGGAGCGGGTCCCACCAACCACCTCTCCCACCATGATCCGGCTTCCGCTGGCGAAATCACAGCCTCAGTGTCTGTATCACCGTGAACCGTCGCACAGTATCACCGTGAACCGTCGCACAGTATCACCGTGAACCGTCGCACAGTATCACCGTGAACCGTCGCACAGTATCACCGTGAACCGTCGCACAGTATCACTGTGAACCGTCGCACAGTATCACCGTGAATCGTCGCACAGCATCAACTGTCACACAGTATCACCGTGAACCGTCGCACAGTATCACCGCCGCACAGTATCACCGTGAAACGTCGCACAGTATCACCGTGAACCGTCGCACAGTATCACCGTGAACCGTCGCACAGTATCACCGCGAACCGTCGCACAGTATCACCGCCGCACAGTATCACCGTGAAACGTCGCACAGTATCACCGTGAACCGTCGCACAGTATCACCGTGAACCGTCGCACAGTATCACCGTCGCACAGTATCACCGTGAAACGTCGCACAGTATCACCATGAACCGTCGCACAGTATCACCGTCGCATAGTATCACCGTCGCACAGTATCACCGTGAACCGTCGCACAGTATCACCGTCGCACAGTATAACCGTGAACCGTCGCACAGTATCACCGTGAAACGTCGCACAGAATCACCGTGAAACGTCGCACAGTATCACCGTGAACCGTCGCACAGTATCACCGTGAACCGTCGCACAGTATCACCGTCGCACAGTATCACCGTGAACCGTCGCACAGTATCACCGTCGCACAGTATCACCGTGAACCGTCACACAGTATCACCGTCGCACAGTATCACCGTGAAACGTCGCACAGTATCACCGTGAACCGTCGCACAGTATCACCGTCGCACAGTATCACCGTCGCACAGTATCACCGTGAACCGTCGCACAGTATCACCGTCGCACAGTATCACCGTGAACTGTCGCACAGTATCACCGTGAAACGTCGCACAGTATCACCGTGAAACGTCACACAGTATCACAGTGAACCGTCGCACAGTATCACCGTGAAACGTCGCACAGTATCACCGTGAAACGTCGCACAGTATCACCGTGAACCATCGCACAGTATCACCGTGAAACTTCGCACAGTATCACCGTGAACCGTCGCACAGTATCACCCGTGAACCGTGGCACAGTATCACAGTATCACCGTGGCACAGTATCACCGTGGCACAGTATCACCATGGCACAGTATCACCGTGAACCGTGGCACAGTATCACCGTGAACCGTCGCACAGTATCACCGTGAACCGTCGCACAGTATCACTGTGAATTGTCACACAGTATCACCGTGAACCGTCGCACAGAATCACCGTGAACCGTCGCACAGAATCACCGTGAACCGTCGCACAGCATCACCGTGAACCGTCGCACAGCATCACCGTGAACCGTCGCGCAGCATCACCGTGAACCGTCGCACAGCATCACCGTGAAACGTCGCACAGCATCACCGTGAACCGTCGCACAGTATCACCGTGAACCGTCGCACAGTATCACCGTGAACCGTCGCACAGTATCACCGTGAACCGTCGCACAGTATCACCGTGAACCGTCGCACAGTATCACCGTGAACCGTCGCACAGTATCACCGTGAACCGTCGCACAGCATCAACTGTCACACAGTATCAACTGTCACACAGTATCACCGTGAACCGTCGCACAGTATCACCGTGAACCGTCGCACAGCATCAACTGTCACACAGTATCAACTGTCACACAGTATCACCGTGAACTGTCGCACAGTATCACCGCCGCACAGTATCACCATGAACCATCGCACAGTATCACCGTCGCACAGTATCACCGTGAACCGTCGCACAGTATCACCGTCGCACAGTATCACCGTGAACCGTCGCACAGTATCACCGTCGCACAGCATCACCGTGAAACATCACACAGTATCACCGTGAACCGTCGCACAGTATCACCGTGAACCGTCGCACAGTATCACCGTGAACCGTCACACAGTATCACCGTGAACCGTCGCACAGTATCACCGTGAACCGTCGCACAGTATCACCGTGAACCGTCGCACAGTATCACCGTGAATCGTCGCACAGCATCAACTGTCACACAGTATCAACTGTCACACAGTATCACCATGAACCGTCGCACAGTATCACCGCCGCACAGTATCACCGTGAACCGTCGCACAGTATCACCGTGAACCGTCGCACAGTATCACCGTGAACCGTCGCACAGTATCACCGTGAACCGTCGCACAGTATCACCGTCGCACAGTATCACCGTGAACCGTCGCACAGTATCACCGTCGCACAGTATCACCGTGAACCGTCGCACAGTATCACCGTCGCACAGTATCACCATGAACTGTCGCACAGTATCACCGTGAAACGTCGCACAGTATCACCGTGAACCGTCGCACAGTATCACCGTGAACCGTCGCACAGTATCACCGTGAACCGTCGCACAGTATCACCGTGAACCGTCGCACAGTATCACCGTGAAACGTCGCACAGTATCACCGTGAACTGTCGCACAGTATCACCCGTGAAACGTCGCACAGTATCACCGTGAACCATCGCACAGTATCACCCGTGAAACGTCGCACAGTATCACCCGTGAACCGTCGCACAGTATCACCCGTGAACCGTCGCACAGTATCACCATCGCACAGTATCACCGTGAACCGTCGCACAGTATCACCGTCGCACAGTATCACCGTGAACCGTCGCACAGTATCACCGTGAACCGTCGCACAGTATCACCGTGAACCTTCGCACAGTATCACCGTGAACCGTCGCACAGTATCACCGTGAACCGTCGCACAGTATCACCGTGAACCGTCGCACAGTATCACCCGTGTAACGTCGCACAGTATCACCTGTGAAACGTCGCACAGTATCACCCGTGAACCGTGGCACAGTATCACCGTGGCACAGTATCACCGTGGCACAGTATCACCGTGGCACAGTATCACCGTGGCACAGTATCACCGTGAACCATGGCACAGCATCACCGTGGCACAGCATCACCGTGAACCGTGGCACAGCATCACCGTGAACCGTGGCACAGCATCACCGTGAACAGTGGCACAGCATCACCGTGAACCGTGGCACAGCATCACCGTGAACCGTCGCACAGCATCACCGTGAACCGTCGCACAGCATCACCGTGAACCGTCGCACAGCATCACCGTGAACCGTCGCACAGCATCACCGTGAACCGTCACATAGTATCACTGTGAACCGTCGCACAGTATCACTGTGAACCGTCGCACAGCATCACCGTGAACCGTCGCACAGTATCACTGTGAACCGTCGCACAGTATCACTGTGAACCGTCGCACAGTATCACTGTGAACCGTCGCACAGCATCACCGTGAACCGTCGCACAGTATCACTGTGAACCGTCGCACAGTATCACTGTGAACCGTCGCACAGTATCACTGTGATGCTCGTGAATTTTGTCGAGCGATGTTCATAGTGTCAGTGACACTGTCGGTGATACGAAGGGAAAAAAATTCAGCTACTTACCACCACGGGTTACAGCCGGGTTCCTGAAAAAAATGGTGGCCGCCACTCTAACTCCCTTCTTTGGCGCGGGAGACGGCGGCCGCCATTTTGGTGAGGGCCATAGTGCTGCCGGTAGCAGCGCTGGCCCTGGACATGCTAATATGGAGAGCTTGACGTGCCGACTTAATGTCACGCCCTGCGAACTTGGTCCTTTGCACAGAGTTTAGCGCTGGGTCCTAAGCATGCTCTGAAAAGCGGGTGTGCAGCAGATTGACAGTTACTCTGTCAGCACTTCTTAAAGGGACTCACACATCTTTCATGTAAGTTTGCATTTAAGCTTTTGGACTAGATTGTTTGTATTTTCTTGAAGTAGTGGCTTGGTGCAACAGATGTTAAAAGTTTTTAAAGTGTGCAGGGAGTGCTGCTGGATGCTTGCAAGGCCTCGGATGGTAAAGGAAGGCCTCTGAGAAGACAGAAAATGCTGGAAATATTCAGCAGGTCAGGCAGCATCTGTGGAGAGAGAGACAGAGCTCACGTCTCAGGTCGAGATGCTGAGTAATTCCAGCATTTTAGACTGTCATTTCAGATTTACAGCATCCGCTTGCAGAGGGAAGAGGAACACACAGAAGAGGAGGAAGCAGAAGGAAGGATGCAACCCAGACAGCCCCTTTCTAGCAGGGATATCCGGGATGGACTCATCCACCTGCAGTACCAGTAACTACAACCCCAATTCCCTTTTCAACATTTGTCCCACAGCTCACCTTCCCTCTGTTACTGACCATCACAGCGTCTTCTTGGCCACAATGCTGAAATAAAAGCCACCACAAAGCAAACTTTCCAATCCAACTTTATACATCTATCTATCCAATATGACATCCAGAAATCAACTAATCACGCGTGTGCATTCCCTTAGTGACTGTCTTGTGTGTGTCTTTGCCTATCCTACTGATGTCACGCAGTGCTACCCCAGTGGCTGCAGCATGGCTGGTGGAAGGCTGCTGACTTTCAGTGGGGGACACTGCAAATGGCCTTGCAGGTCGGCCTTGAGGAGCTGGTGGCTGGGAGTGTCAAATCGAGTGACGGTGTTTCTTCTTCTTCTTCACTCTCCTCTCCCTCTTCTTGGTCAACTACTGGCTGGGCAGGCTGCATTTCTTGGGTGTGTGAAACGAGGAAGGCACAAGGGTGGAGTTGTGGTGAGGGGAGGGCGGGAAAGCAAGAGGTGCATGGTGCATGCGAGAAGGAGGATAACGTATGAGGATACCAGCATCTTGTATCCTTTCAGCCCCGCCACTGGCTAAGAGTTCAGCTATGCCCCTGCCAAGAATGGCCAGCACTGTCTCCTCCAAGGAGGTGAGGTGAAGCAAGGAATGGGAGATGTGCTTCGTGATTGGTACAGATTGTTGGTAGGTGAGTGATTGGGGGAGGGGGAAATCATGCATTGAGAATGTGCGAGGCTAGTGGTGCAGTTGGTAGGAGACGGCTTTTGAAGATGCATTCACTGGCCTTGACCACTGGTTTTGAGGTCATGAAGCTTCTTTGGGCACTGGAGCCAAGTTGTGGGGGTGACACTGCTTGCCGTGATGGTGACCTGGTTCCAGATCCTTCTTTCTGGAGAGTCTCCTGGCCCCAGTGGGTAAAGGACCTCTCTTGCAGTGTTGACCCCCTGCACAAAGCTGGAGTGTTGCGTGCGAGACTCTGGGTGCCCCTTCCCTGGCTTGCTGAGCCATTTGTGTTAGTGCTGAAGCACTTTTCCCATTTTTTTTCAGGTGCAGAAGACAATTCAGCTTTAAGAGCTGAAAACTCCCATTTTGGAATTATTTTTAATGTTATTTTTTTTTCAAGGCAGTTGAGCTCCAAGGGCTAAAAACTGCCAATTTTTTAATGATTTTTATTTTTTTCATTTTAGAAGGCAGTTCCCCTTTAAGGGACTTCACTGCTTTCTAAATTGACAGCCTTGCTTTAAGAGAAGGCTGTTCTTGCTGCAATGATGCCACGGTCATGCTACACTGGGCCTCCTGCTGGGACTACTGCCAGGAGAACTGGCCTTGCAGAGTGAGTCTAGCGCGAGGCTAATGTTAATTAACAACCAGCACCAATTTACCGGTCCTGCCAGCGCCATTAATATCGGCGGCTGTTAATTCTGGCCCGTGGTGGCTCCGGCAGGTTTTTAGCACTCTCCAATATTTAGTCCTAAATGTAAAACCATCTTACCTCGTTCCACATTTCATCCCTTGCTTTGTTGGAGTCTCCTGATCCTGGAAAGTCGATAAGTACTACCCCTTCTGGAAGTATTGGAGACTTGGGGATGTAAACTGAGACTGATTTAATCAAAGGCCAATAAATTTTGTTTGTTGGACGGGCCTTGCCCCGAATGTAAGGGTCTAATTTCTCTGACAGTGCTCGTGCCTAACAAAGAACCATACAAACAATCAGACACTGAAATGACATTTCTCAATTACAGGAAAATTATACAGCCCTCCAGCATCGACCAAATGCCAGGTTCTTGATTGACTATTCAGCAAGCAGATATGTTTTAATGATAGGTGGGAACTATGTGAACATTCTAGGAATGAAGAGAGGTGGGGACTAGGGAGCCTCCTGTACTGGTACACAAGTATCCTTTACATCTACTGCAACCAGCCAGTGTCCTGGATGTGTTGCATGGATTACTTAAGGCAGTATAACCATTTTGAACCTTTCCCAACAAAGGACAGCAAGAGAAACAGACAAGGCAGTTCTGAGGTTTGAGAGGGTGGGTACAGGAAGGCGTTCACTGAAGGCTGTACAGGTGAACACTCTCATATATCCAGGGTTCCATCTTCTTTTGATAAGGTTGCAGAAAGGCAAGCAGTTGCTGCTGAAACCCTGCACCTTGCACTGAGATACCATTCCCTGGGATATGGTGTATGTCCACACTGTGGTCGGCTGAATGGGGACGCTGCACTCGCGTTTCACAGAGAGCCCAGTGAAGTCTCAAATCCATGTCTGCCAGCTGTGAAATGACCAAATACTGACTATCCTCCTAGGGGAGAGGAGGTGTAAGTGGGGTTTCTTTGGATGTAATTGGCAATGTCTAGCAGTGGAAGACTAGAAGTGAGTTGATCCAATATCTGAGCCAGGCAAAGCACTACTGATGACTGACCAACCAGCCTGACTCATTGATGGGACCTAAGAGAATGGAGCTGGGACTGGGATACTTCCCACTTGGCTGCAGATATCCCTGCCAGCCAGTGCCCTACTGATTGGAGAGGTGTACCAGCATTCTGTGCTGTTAAGCTGTGTAGTTTTAGCTAGTTCCTCCCCACTGGTACTCTGCACACACTTAGGGGTCAGAGAATGGGGCAGTAATCCTCCTAACTAACAAAAGCTGACAGCTCAAAAACAATTATGAATATAAAGCTGATGACACATGAAGACAAGGAGTTACCCTGGAAGTGCAGTTGGACATGGACTGCGGGCATGTATGTTGCAGGCATACCCAAAGGTTTATCACTTTTGTTGTAGGGGGAGAAACTTAAAGTACTGAAAAGTCGACTTTAGAGCAGGGGTGGAGTTAGAACTTAGTGAAGGGGCTAAGAGTACTGGAGGTGTGAGATTTAACTTCTAACAGGGGGCGAGGTTACGGCTTCCTAAAAAATTGTAGTACTTTATTTTGTATATTTGAGCATTTTGGTCCCTGCTGTAATTTTGCCATTGAAACCAAAAATAACTTCCTGAAGGGCGAGAGATATTTTAAATGTGAAAATAAAAGGAGTTTTAAGGACTTTGTCAAGTTTTGAGATTTTTGATCTTTTCTTTCTTCACGGAAAGGATTTGGGATTGAGTTATGTTGAAGGGTTGTGCTTTTAAACAAAATAAATTTGCACAGGTTTAAAAAGGCACAGGCTACAGGCACTGAGACAGTAGAGGGTCTGATGTGGTGATGAGCCAACTATACTCACTGTAGTCTACAATGACCAGGGACATTAAATAATATCTGACATCTTCCATTTCTGATGAAACATCACCAACCTGAGACATTGTCCTTGATATTAACCCCCCACGACAGGCAGGAGAGGGTGCGAGGAAGATTAAAGCGTTAAATACGGGGAACATGACCCAAACACGCCGCAAACGCGTCTCCCACTGTTTTTACGGTGATGAATATCGGGCGTCCGGTTCCCGCCTAGGAGAGGCGGGCACTTCATTAACATATTTAAGTCGGGCTCCCACAGTGCAATTGGGAGCCTGATTAAAATTCACAGCTGTTGCACAGTTACCCAGGGTTCAAGAAATCCGGCAGTGAAAGGGAGGCGGGAACATCCTCCCCTGCCCCCCGCCCCCCACCCCAGCCCTGATCCCCAACCGTGATCCCCATCCTCTGCCCACTCACTCAACCCCCCTGATCGCGGCCTCTGTCCCCCCCGATCTCCATCTCTCTCCCCCTTCCCGATCCCGGCCTCTCTCCCCGCTCCCAAATGGGAGAGGGGAGCTCTGCTCTGGCAGTGGGGGGGGGTTGCTCTGCTCTGGCAGTGGGGGGGGGGGGAGCTCTGCTCTGGCAGTGGTGGGGGGAGCTCTGCTCTGGCAGTGGGGGGGGGAGCTCTGCTCTGGCAGTGCGGGGGGGGAGCTCTGCTCTGGCAGTGGGGGGGGGGAGCTCTGCTCTGGCAGTGGGGCGGGGGGAGCTCTGCTCTGGCAGTGGGAGGGGGGGAGCTCTGCTCTGGCAGTGGGGGGGGGGAGCTCTGCTCTGGCAGTGGGGGGGGGGGGAGCTCTGCTCTGGCAGTGGGGGGGGGGGGGGAGCTCTGCTCTGGCAGTGGGGGGGGGAGCTCTGCCTTCACCAAGGTTGCAAGAATGGAAATTTTACTCCTGTCCCTTCACATCCTTCAGTGCAGTGTGAAAATCGATTAAAATCCTCTTCAGTTTGTCCTCTCTCTTTCTCCTCTCTTCAAACATTTTCCATTTTTCACTTGGAGACTAAATAGCATAGTGGCAGAGAGACAGATAGTAAGAACGAGAGACAGACAGATAGAGACAGGGATGGAGAAACAAGAGGCAGAGAGATTGACAGAAATAGAGAAAGAGGGACAGACAGAGATAGATAGAAAGAGAGAAATGAGAGGCAGAGAGAGACATAAAGAGAGAGCAGGGTAGGGTGAGTCAGAAAGAGAAAGAGAGACAAAGAGAGAAAGACAGAGAGAGACACGCACAATGAAACAGACCAGGCACGGGAAAAAGACGAATAGACACAGACTGAAAGACAGTAAATGAACATAGGAACAGGAGGAGGCCATTCTGCCCCTCGAGCCTGTTCCGTCATTCAATTAGATCATGGCTGATCTGTATCTCAACTCCATTTACCCGCCTTGGATCCGGAACCCTTAATACCCTTACCTAACCAAAATCTATCAATCTCAGTTTTGAAATTTTCAATTGACCCCCAGCTTCAACAGTTTTTTGGGGGAGAGAGTTCCAGATTTCCACTATCCTTTGTGTGAAGAAGTGCTTCCTGATATCACCCTTGAATGGCCTAGTTCTAATTTTATGGTTATACTTTGAACTCCCCCTACCCGCGGAAATATTTTCTCTGAATGTACCCTATCAAAAGCTTAACTCGTCTTAAATGCCTCAATTAGATCACCCCTTAATCTTCTATATTCAACGACTTGTATTTATATAGCACCTTTAACGTAGTAAAATGTCCCAAGGCACTGCACAGGAGTATTTTAAGACAAAATAATTTGACACCGAGCCACATAAGGATAAATTAGGGCAGGTGACCAAAAGCTTGGTCAAAGAGGTAGGTTTTAAGGAGCATCTTAAAGGAGGAAAGAGAGGTAGCGAGGCGGACAGGTTTAGGCAGGGAATTCCAGAGCTTAGGACCTAGGCAACAGAAGGCACGGCCACCAGTGGTTGAGTGATTATAATCAGGGATGCTCAAGAGGGCAGAATTAGAGGAGCGCAGATATCTCGGGGGGGTTGTGGGGCTGAAGGAGATTACAGAGATAGGAGGGGCAAGGCCATGGAGGGATTTGAGAACAAGGATGAGAATTTTGAAATCGAGGCGCTGCTTAACCGGGAGCCAATGTAGGTCAGCGAGCACAGGGGGGATGGGTGAACGGGACTTGGTGCGAGTTAGGACACGGGCAGCCAAGTTTTGGATGACCTCAAGTTTACATAGGGTGGAATGTGGGAGGCCAGCCAGGAGTGCGTTGGAATAGTCAAGTCTAGAGGTAACAAAGGCATGGATGAGGGTTTCAGCAGCGGATGAGCTGGAGACAGGCGATGTTACGGAGGTGGAAATAGACGGTCTTTGTTATGCTGCGGATATGTGGTCGGAAGCTCACTTCAGAGTCAAATATGACACCAAGGTTGCAAAATGTGTGGTTCAGCCTCAGACAGATGTTAAGGAGAGGGATGGAGTCAGTGGCTAGGGAACGGAGTTTGTGGCGGGGACCGAAAACAATGGCTTCAGTCTTCCCAATATTTTATCGGAGAAAATTTTTGCTCATCCAGAACTGGATGTCGGACAAGCAGTCTGACAATTTAGAGACCGTGAAGGGGTCGAGAGAAGAGGTAGTGAGGTAGAGCTGGGTGTCGTCAGCGTACATGTGGAAACTGACGCTGTGTTTTCGGATGATGTCGCCAAGGGGCAACATGTAGATGAGAAATAGGAGGGGGCCAAGGATAGATCCTTGGGGACACCACAGGTAACGATACGGGAGCGGGAAGAGAAGCCGTTGCAGGTGATTCTCTGGTTACGATTAGATAGATAAGAACCAGGTGAGTGCAGTCCCACCCAGCTGGATGACGGTGGAGAGGCGATGGAGAAGGGTGGAGTGGTCAACCATGTCAAAGGCTGCAGACAAGTCAAGAAGGATGAGGAGGGATAGTTTACCTTTGTCACAGTCACAAAGGATGTCATTTGTGACTTTGATGAGAGCCATTTCGGTACTATGGCAAGGACGGAAACCTGATTGGAGGAATTCAAACATGGAGTTGCGGGAAAGATGGGCACGGATTTGGAGGCGACAATACGTTCAAGGACTTTGGAGAGGAAAGGGAGGTTGGACATGGGGGGGTAGATTGAAAGGACGGAGGGATCAAGAGTTGTTTTTTTTGAGGAGAGGGGTGATGACAGCAGATTTTAGGGAGAGGGGGACAGTACCTGATGAGAGAGAACCGTTAACAATATCAGCTAACATGGGAGCCAGAAAAGGAAATTGGGTGGTCAGCAGTTTGGTGGGAATAGAGTCGAGGGAGGAGGAGGTGGGTCCCATGGACAAGATGAGCGCAGAGAGGTCATGAGGGGAGATCAGAGAGAAACTGGAGAAAGGTGTGAGTTCAGGGCTAGGGCAGGGGGGAACCTTAGTGGAAGTTTGGCCCGGTGGGCTAGGGGAAGGAAGGGAAGTGGTAGAGACAGCTGAACGGATGGTCTCAATCTTAGAGACAAAGAAGTCCATGAGCTCCTCACACTTGTTATCGGAGGTGAGGGTGGTGGAGACAGGGGAGAGGGGTTTAAGACGACGGTTAGCAGTAGAGAATAGGAGCCGGGGTTTATCTTTGCATTCCAGAATGATTCTGGAATAGTGAACAATTTTGGCAGGCGAGAGCAGGGCCCAATAATGCTTTATGTGGTCCAGCCAGATCTGGCGGTGAATGGCTAAACCAGTTGTCCACCATATCCGTTCAAGGAAATACAAGCCTAGTCTATGCAACCTGTCCTCATAAGTTAACCCTTTTAGCCTCGGTATCATTCTGCTGACTCTGCGCTGCACCCCCTCCAAGGCCTTCCTGAGGTGCGGTGCCCAGAACTGAACGTAGTACTCTAAATGGGGACTAACCAGAGCTTTACACACCTGTAACATAACTTACACTCCTTTATATTCCAATCCCCTTGAGATTAAGGCCAACATTCCATTAGCCTTTTTAATTATATTTTGTCTCTGTCCACTAACTTTTAGTGATTTCTATACTTGGAGCCCTAAATCTCTCTGCTCCTCCACAGTTCCTAGCTTCTCGCCATTTAGTAAATACTCTGGGGGAGAAATTGGGTACCTTTGCGCCTCCGGGGGGCGATAACAGGGCGCTAATCACTTACCGACCGGGCACGGCGAGAAGATCGACTCCCGCTATATTTGGCGGGATGTTTGCGGCGGCAGCATGGCGTTGCGCCCCGATCTCCTTCGCCCGAAGATCGTGACGTCATCACTGTGCGCATCGCCCTGGACCCAAACTTCGGTTCCGTCCCCTGCAGCATCGCCGGGCGAAAACACCGGCAGCTGCAGGAGGCATTCATCAGGAGGCCGGGCGCTTCGGGGGCGATACTTAAAGGCAAGGTGGCCGAGGTAAGTGGAAAAAATTGTGAAATTCTGTTTCAGGTTTTTTTTCATTTTTCTCCTCCAGCGATCGATCAGCCCGGCACTCTGCTGCAATGCATCGGGCCGATCGGGCCGGATCGCAGCTGCCGTCAGGGACCAGGTAAATTTTGCCCTTGCAGAGTCTGCAGCGATGGCCCTTCCCTTTAAGGGAGGGAAGGAGCTTTCCAACGTGGCAGCGCTGCACGGCCCAGTGTGCAGCTGTTCACCTACCGCCCCGCCTGCTGCCTGTTGTGCTCCAGGAAGGAAGTGGAGTGTTGATTTAGCACTCCACTTCCTTCCTGGAGCGCAAAACCAATTTTTTTTTAAAGTTAAGTACTCACACTGTCCTCAGATAAAACTTTCTTGCCGTTTTTGGGGATATCTTGATAAATCTTCCTTTTTACCAGCTCCTCGTAAATCGGTTTGCAATCTCCATAAATAATTTGCAGTTTTTTCCTTGCCATTTCAGCCTCCTTTGTATCTTCATCTTCATCATCGTCACTATTCTCCTCCTCCTCACACAGATCAACCAGAACTCTCAGTTCTTCATTCCACTCCTGTAATAAGAGTCATTTCTAACTCAGGCAGATTTCTGTGTTGACTTTTACTTAATCTTCATGTACAAAAAGTTCTCAATTACATCACTTCAAAATCAATGCCCTTCGCAGCAGGACCACAAACGCGGTAATCAGCACCAAAAACTCCCTGCACCTTCACAGGCCACTCAGAATATCCAAATATCAAACAGGAATATCTAACCAAATTCTGCCCAAGCCCACCCTATCTAAATCACTCTATTGTTACAGATCAAGATCAAGAGCTGGTTTCATTTATATTAAGTTCTCTAGTTAAATCTTAGAACTAAAAGACTGCAAAAAAGGCTGACGGTGTCTGTACTAAGGTTGACTACAACATTCTCTACGAGCAGCTGGCACGTTTTTATTTAGATTCACATTATCACCCCCAACTGGAGACTCGCCTCTCTTTTCATGCCTTGCTAACTTGAACATTGGTGGGAATTTTAACCCCCAGGACAGGCAGGAGAGGGACAGGGGGGGCTAAAATTTCAAAAATCAAAAGCCCAACCCCAAACCACGTCCAACGCACTGTTTTAACGGAGTTGGTTTGGGGGTGGGGGACTAATCTGCTCTCCAGAGGCATGTCAGTCATTTAAATGTGTTAATGAGGCTGCGTGCCTTTAACTTTACCAGTTTTACATTTAACAGCTGTGGGCCGGGTTTCCCAGGCCTCAGGAAACCTAGCAGCTGGAGGGAGGCGAGAAGTGCCGGATCCAGCAGCTAAGTGCCTTTCTAACACTGCTTGTAGACCAAGAGGAGCAGGAGTGCTTCCCCCGGCACCCCAAGCTCACCTGCTGCGATGGGCCTCCCTCCTTCTCCGCAATCTGCCGACCGCCCACCACACCAACTCTTCCCCCCCCACCCCCCCAACCAAAACCGACCCGCGATCTTACCCTCACCACCAACCCACAACCCACAATCTCCCCCCCACCCTCGACTCCAATCTACGACCTCTACGCCACCTGCGACCTCTCCCCCACCCCTCTACCCCACCCTAGTGGATGGTGTGGGGGAGGGGAATTACTTGACGGTGACCGGAGACTATTACAGTTGAGTCTGAAAAGGAACAGAAGCTGAACAGAGAGCAGAAGGAGGAGGCCCTGTGCAGCCTCCGACGGTCGGTACCTTCTCCGTGAGGAATTCAATCTCTGCTTTAAACTTGCGCCTTCCGTTAGATTGCACTTTTATCACAGCTGATGTGCAGGCTCCTGACGATGACGTGGGCAGCAAACCCTTCTCCTCTAAAACTGCGTTCACAAGCGAACTTTTCCCAGCGCCCGTCTGTCCAAACACCCCGATGTAAATGTTCTCCAGTAGACATTTGTCTTTTAATTGCAGGGTCTTTTTTCTAGGACAGAATCACCTTTAGCATTATACAGAAATCACAAAGGAGCAGTGGTTGATGGATTTGCTGGCATCTATACAAAGCAAGTATTTACAAAACCCAGACGTACTTGATACATCCCAACTGTGCTCTGAATAAGGCACTCATGTTTGTGCAGACATTCTGTCTGGTAGGGCTGCTAAAAAATATTTTTACAGTAGTTGAGAAACCAAGGCCTACAGACACTAGAAAGCTGAAAAAGCTGAAAGGGAGTGAGAATGAGAAGTCCACCTAATCAGGAAGTCCTGGTTAGTGGTCACTGAGATTGGGTTTAAGGAAGACTTTAGGAGGAAGGGACGTCGGAGACAAGTGAGTAGTTCCACATTTTTGAGCTGAGTGGCGAATGAACAGAATTCATCACAGTGAGGATTCAGGGAGGAGAAGCATGGGGCTGTGGACTGATGTATCTACAGGAACAAGAGGAAAACTCAGAGGAGCAACAATGAGTGTTCTTTGCTAATAAAGAAGAAATGCAGAGCGACACTGAGAGGAGAAAATGAGGCTGCCTACAGACAAGAAGCTTATTGTATCCTGTCCAGGAGTGTGCTCGAGGTGCTGGAAGAGCTCTCCCATTATGGGAGAAGGATGGAGGTATTGGATGGACTTGGGTTTTATAGAGCTGTTCAATGGAGAAAAGCTGTTTGAAAAAGGAAATTGAGCTTCTTGGAAGAAGGTTCAGCAGTGAAGGAGATAGATCTGGGAGCTCCGTTTGAGGTCAATGGAAATAAAAATGGGGAGAGATGTAAAATGGGCTGCTGACTCATTATCACCCGATTTACACTATCGCACACAGTCAAGATCTACCCCAGTGAGACCAAGAACGTCAACTGATGAAGAACTGGGAGTGGGGGGGAAGCCATCCCAGGTAGGAGGTACTTGCTAGCTACTTGTCATCACCAAGGATGGATTCCCGCTGTGACAGAGGCTCTGTGCTCCAGCTGGTAATGTTGCAGGGGGGGTGTTCCAATCTAATATCTAATCAATGCTTCCGGGAAACAAATAAAATAAAGCTGACAACTCAAGAATGTCCCTGATTAACAGCCTCCGACATATTAAAACAAGTCATTGCAAGGGTCTGTAACTTAAACTTGAGTACACTCACTGTCCCTTCACTAGAGAAAAAGACACATAGGCCGGGAATTCCCTCAGAGCCGCACTCTCTCCACCTTAACTACGCCGGAAGTGCAGCGGAAACACAGCGATGGAGCAGGGGCAACAGTGAGGAAATTCTTGGCAACGGTACATGAAAGGCTGATGGTGAAATGCAAATGTTGAATGCACACAGTTTATTTGTCAGCTTAATGTGGGCCATTTTGTGTCTTGACACTTCACTTTGGTGCATTTTCCAGTCATTTGGAATCTAAAATCAATGTGAGCTGTTGCATTTTTTGGAAAACTCCATTTGCCATTTGGGAATTATTATTTTCCTTTATATTCTAAAATTGATCACTCTCAGAAGCCATTGACAATTCATTATTGGGAGACAAACATTTTAATCTATTTTCTTTTTTTTTAAATGCCTAATCGCTCGCTAACGGTGGATTTGAACTCAGTTGCTGACCATTGGATCGATTCTAGAATAATTCAGATTCCGTCCAGATGTGCCTCCCATGTGCTTGCCAACTTGGGCTGCATTCAGGGTGAGTGGGTCAGGGGTTCACCTGCAAAGTTCTGGACCTTTGCATTAAAATGATACATTCTGGTTAATTTTAAACACCTTCCTACTTCGCAATTAATAGAAAAACAATGTGACGTTACCTCAATAGTCACTGTCCCACCCTCTCCCACCAGCCCCAGCTCACAGAGGCACTCTGCCCCTGCAGCAGTGGCGGGCAAAATACGGCCCGCCAATGGATTCAATCCGGCCCGCCAAGACCTGGCTTTGAGGCCGAACATCCACTGCACCTGACCCCACGTAACGTCAGGTGGTGGGTCTATGGGCCGAAAATTGATCCCGGGACGCGAGAGTACGCACTGCGTACTCTCGCGTATTCCCACTCCAATTGCCGGTTTTCTGCATGCCCTGCGCATGCGCTGAAAACCGGCAATTGCTCTTCTGAAAAGGGGGCGGGTCCTCGGTGCATCGCGTGCGCGCTACAGGCTGCGCGCACGCTGTGCACTTCATGCTTTGGACGCGCAGGTAAGTACGGAAGATTTTGGAAATGTAAAAAGGAGGAGTAAGACCCACTTTTAAGAAGGTAAGTAGTGAATTAAGTATTTTTTTGCATTTTTTTTAACAGGTATCTTTTTTAGAGACTTTCAAGACAGGTAAGTTTATTTTTATAACTTTTTAAAAGATTTTAAATTTTTTCAAAAATTTAATTTTTTATTTAAAATGGTTAATTTAATTAACTATACTTATTTTATTAATGTGATGGTTTTTTTTAAAAAATTTAATTGAGGTTTAGCTGTTATTTTGGGGGGGTGTAAGATTCATAGATTTCACAGCCGTGCTGTGAAACTTATGAATGGAAGATGGTGTGCTGCCATTGGGTCTAACTGAGTCACGTGATCCCACAGCTCGCACGAATTCACTACGCCGCTGGGATACGCAAGCACTGCCCAGCTGATCTCTAGAACATGAAGTTCGTGCGAGCTGGATCTGAAAAAGCACAAGCGAGGTGAGAGATCGCGGGAAAGCCTTACCCCCGCGGGAACAGAGCGAGATCAATTTCTGGGCCATTGTCTCCGAGGCAGCAGGGGAATCTAGAGACAGGAGTCGAAGATACGGAGACCGGCAGCTGAGGTGGACAGAAGGTGGCTGGGAGTCGCGGATTGGGCTATGGCCCCCCGGGTGAGGGCCTTTTACCGATGGCAGCGTGTCCCCTAAACCGGTGGAGAGCGTTGGGTGCAGCAGTGGGGAGGACACAGGCCCCTTCCCCCCAAGCCCAGGCCCAACCCCCAGTGATGAGGTGACTGATGGATGATACCTATTAACCAGTTATTAACTGCCACCAAATAATTAATGCAAAACTGATGTGTTTACTAATTAGCATTTTAATTATCTCAAATTTATTTATTTATTTATTTAACACTGATTATTTATACTAACTGATAATTAGTAAATTAGTTTTATAAAACAGATTTATTCACTAACTTAACACCCTCTGCTCGTTAGGCAATTGGTGAGCAATTTAATTGTGCTCCATACTGTACTAATTACACAGTTATTAATTTAAAAGCCGCTGAGCGGCCTGCACGGGACCTCCAGACCGCTGTGCAACCGCGCAGCTTAATGGGAACATTGGTGTGCGGCCCTCAACAGCTCACCAAAACTTAAGTGGCCCTCCAGCCCAAATAATTGCCCACCCCTGCCCTATAGGCTTACTGCACCCCTCTGCAACCCCTGTGCATGAACACATTCTCTCCATCTCCCACAGAATCAATTCATGCTGGTTTTCCTTCCTTTTCCCACTTCTGGGGCCAGGGAAGGCACCCGTGTCCATGGGGAAAGGGAAAATAGGGCAGTGGGGAAAGACTTAAACTAGTTAATGGGGCTGGGAGGGGAAAATCTAGACCATCAGGACAGATGGGCAGGGTGGGGTCAGTTACGCAAATAGGAATCTGTACACAGATACACGTAGCATAAGAAATGAAACAAATGAGTTAGAAGGACAAATTCAGCTTAAAAGGTATGATGTAGTGGCCATTGCAGAGATCTAGCTACAAGCTGGGCATGACTGGGAGCTAAATATTCCAGGCTAGAGAATCTATAGAAAGGACTGGGAAATTGGGAAAGGAGGAGGACGAGCAATATTGATAAAAGACACAATTCTAGCAGTAGAAATAAAGGATTTCAGTAAGGGTGATCAGGCAGTGGAAACAATCTGGATTGAACTAAGGAACAGCAAAGGATGCAGGACTCTGGTGGGAGTTGTCTACAGACCTCCTGATAGTGCTGATGTAGTAGAGCGATATAAATACGGTGATCAGGGAAGCATGTAGGAGAAACAAAGTGATTATAATGGGAAATTCTAATTTTCACACCGACTGGGAGAAGCAGAACAGCTGAAGTATTAAAGGCAATGAATTTCTAGAATGTTTTCAGGGCAGTTTTCTAGAACAATGGCCGCGATTTTGCTCACGTCGGCGGGTCGATGGTGGGCGACGTCGGTGGAGGGTCCCGCTGTGTAAAATGAATTTCCCTTGATTGGGCTTGCTAAGCCTGCCCAGCGCGTTTCCTGGCCAATTAAAAGGAAGCGGGTCTGGTGATGTCATTTAATGACGCGTCATCAGCCGGTTTACTTAAAGGGACCATGGCCACATTTGTCTTGACATTTGTGCTGTCAGTGTTGAAGTGCTGCAAACACTGACAATGACTGCACAAAGGTGCAGGGCTGCACCCAGGCTCTCCCATGACTCCCTCCATATACTTATGAAGGGAGTCACAGCACGCAAGGAGGTCCTCTTCCCTTCTCATGGGCGGAAGAGACCTCCCGAGTAGATCAACCCAGCTTGGTTGCATATTGCAGAGGAGGGCACAAGCAGTTCTGACGAAGGGTCATCGACCTGAAACGTTAACTCTGTTTCTCTCTCCACAGATGCTGCCTGACCTGCTGAGTATTTCCAGCATTTTCTGTTTTTATTTCAGATTTCCAGCATCCGCAGTATTTTGCTTTTGTATGTGGTCAGGAGGACCTGGGTGCAGTGCCGCAAACGTTTCAATTATCTCAGTAGATCACGAAACGTTAGTACAAAGCCACACTCAACCTCATCCTGCTGTGCCTCTCATCACATCCCCATCACTCTGCCTTCCCTACCCTACTCCTGCACATCTTTACTCACACCAACTTACCTTGGACCTCCACCCATCGCTCTCTATCTATATTATCACATCCCCATCTCATCAGCCACCCCTCACACTCACCCTCATCCTAGTGCAATCATACCAACTAACACACAAGGGTAAGCACTTGGGTGTTTTATGCAATGTCCATGTTAAAGTTTCTGTTAATGTGGTGTCAAACATTGAAACCTTTATTTTCAACACTTTGTGTTCTTGGACAGATTTGTGTGCATCTTTGGATGTGGCTTGGTGAGTTGCAGTGAATGGTGAGGCATAACTGTACCCCCCGCAATGGTGATGAGTGTGAAAGGAATGGTTTGGTCATTGTAGGGATGCTTTATGGTGTTGGTGTGGGGCGGTTCCAACCTGGCACATCATGTGGCAGCCAGGGTGCACAGCATCAAGTGAAGTAAATCTGGCCATGGTGAGGTCATCCCTGGCCTCCCGAGCAGCAATGTGCTCGGGTGCTGATGCCCTCTGTCCTGTGCAGCATCAGTTGATTGCGGAGAAGGCTGGTGTTGTTGTTGGTGCTGTTGGTGTGCCTGGTGCTGGTGGTGTTGGGGCTGATTGTGGTGGGATTCTGAGGACCAAGGTGAGAGAGTATAAAGGGCACCCATGCTGATGGAATAGATGGCAGATGAAGTAGAGATGACAGAAGCGATCTGTCAATGGTGAGAGTGGTACTGAGGTCAGACTGGATGGAGACTTGTGTAAAGACTTGCAGCATGGTGAATCTATAGTGGAAATGCAGTGAGGAAGAGCTTGTGGCTGAGGGAAGATATCTCAGTAAGGTGGGAGCTTTTACTGTACATGTGAAGCTGTCAACTCATCAGCTGATTCAATGGCCACTGAACTCTCGCCTCAGCTTCACAGACATGGTCTAGCAACAGCGTGAAACCCGTGGGCGAGCTGTCAAATTCAAAAGATAAGTTTAAAACCACTGTTAAGTGGCTGTAAGTAAGCCACTAATCATTTAAATTGGCTCCCCCGCCACTGCGTGTCGGGTCTGCTCAGCGCTGGCAGACCCAACATCGGGAAAGGCAAGTGTGTGCGATTTGACAGGGGGTTCCCGACCTGCTGTCAATCAATTCACATTTAACTGGCGACCTGCCACCGATCCCATCCGCTGAGCACCGGCAAAATTTCGGCCAATGTGTTTTAGAACCGACAAGGGAACAGGCCACACTAGATTTAGTGATGAGTAATAAATCTGTTAACAATCTAACCATAGGGAACTTCTTGCGAATATTGACCATAATATTCGATATTTGGTTTGAGAGGGAGAAGAAAGCCACAAACCAAGGTTTTAAATTTAAAGAATGCAAACTTCGAAGAGATGAGAAATAAGTTGACCCCAGTAATCTGTACATACTCCCAAAAGGCAAAGGCTACCTTTGTGTGGTTAAGCAACCATGGTCAACAAATGAGGTAAGAGACAGTATCAAGCTAAAAGAAAAGGCTTACACATATGCAAGGAAAATTGGAAATCCAGCGGACTGGGAGAGCTATAAAAAGCAACAAAGGGATATAAAGAAAGTAATAAGATGTGTAAAAAGGGAATATGAAAAAAAACTTGCAAGGGATGTAAATACATTAAGAGAAAGAGGCCTAGAAATCCGATCGTGCTGGAAAATAGGCACTGCCCACGCCAGATAAGGTCAATGCAGGCAGCACACAATATTCATGATGGTTGCATGCTGATTGGGCTGGGGGGCGATATCAGGCGATGTTGGGCGTCATGATGCTACTTAAAGGCAGCCAGTACCTCTTAAAGGGGAGGTGCATTCTGGCTGCAGACACTCAGGAACAACTGGCTGAACAATGTCTGAAGGAGGGAGCAGACAGGCACCAAAGGTTCTCTGATGTTGCACCTAACTGGATCACCCAACTGGAACTTGACCGAATAAAAACAAAGAATATTAAAACAATTGAGTTGGACACATGAAAACATGTTGGAGAGTTCTGAATAGTGTGTTGTTTTCTGTTGACACCCCGTTTGTAACATACATACTTCAGGGAGTTGAGCAGTTCCACTTCATCGGAGCCAGTGGAGCTGACCTTCTCCAGTTTCTTGTACACTTGTTCTACAACTTTCCTTGTTTCATCTTCCCATTTGCCACCTGATAAAGTAATGAATTTGACAACACAAATTAATATAGCTGACAGTGAGGAGCAGGCTTCTAATAGAAGGCAGAAAATTGATATAAAAAATCTCAGTGCAGTCATCATCAAGACCTGAATCTTCCTTTAAGAACCATTGTCTTTTCACTGGTAGATTTCCTGTGGTGTTGCTCATGATAAGTCAGCGTGTAGGGTTGGGGAAGGGCTGGAAAGAAGTGGGAACGGGGTGGGTTTGCAAGGGAAGGATTGAAATTTTGACAAGGCAAAGGATTTAAAGTGGTGGCTGACTGTTTTTCAAACATCGAGCTATCTTATATCCATACACACTTCCTGTCAACTTTTCCCATCATAAATTCCTATGTCCACATGTATAAAGAAACTGCCTATGTAAACTTGTCACGCTGTATTACACCCTCCGCCAGTGGTGGCACGGCAGTCCTATTGTCTCTCTCACTATCTTGTGTCATTTTGCCCTCTATAGCTCTCTTCTTTTGTCTGAAAATTAGATCAGTCACTGGTTGGTGTGAGGTGTGCTGGATGGGAGATGGTTGGTGTGAGGGATGAGAGGTGGTTAGTGGGAGGTTCAGGAGATATTTGGTGGGAGATGATTGGCATTGGTGGGAGGTGTGAGGGGTGGTTGGTGGAAGGTGTGAGCGGTGGTTGGTGGAAGGTGTGAGGGGTGGTTGGTGGAAGGTGTGAGGGGTGGTTGGTGGGAGGTGGTTGGTGGAAGGTGTGAGGGGTGGTTGGTGGGAGGTGTGAGGGGTGGTTGGTGAAAGGTGTGAGGGGTGGTTGGTGGAAGGTGTGAGGGGTGGTTGGTGGGAGGTGGTTGGTGGAAGGTGTGAGGGGTGGTTGGTGGGAGGTGGTTGGTGGAAGGTGTGAGGGGTGGTTGGTGGGAGGTGTGAGGGGTGGTTGGTGGAAGGTGTGAGGGGTGGTTGGTGGAAGGTGTGAGGGGTGGTTGGTGGGAGGTGGATGGTGGAAGGTGTGAGGGGTGGAAGGTGTGAAGGGGTTGGTGTGACGTTCGGGAGATAATTGGCAGAAGATTTTAGGGACACCATGAAGTTGTGAAAGGTACTATATAAATGCAAGTTCTTTCTTTTTTAACGTATCAATCAATATCCCAGTAACACACCAATCAATATCCCAGTAACGCACCAATCAGTATCTCAGTAACTCACCGATCAATATCTCAGTAACACACCGATCAATATCTCAGTAACACACCAATCAATATCCCAGTAACACACCATTCAGTATCTCAGTAACTCACCGATCAATATCCCAGTAACGCACCAATCAATATCTCAGTAACACACCATTCAGTATCTCAGTAACTCACCGATCAATATCTCAGTAACACACCGCTTAGTATCTCAATAACACACTGATCAATATCCCAGTAACGCACCAATCAATATCTCAGTAACACACCGATCAATATCTCAGTAACACACCGATCAGTATCTCACTAACACACAGATCAATATCCCAGTAACACACCGATCAATATCTCAGTAACGCACCACTCAATATCTCAGTAACACACCGATCAATATCCCAGTAACGCACCGATCAATATCTCAGTAACACACCGATAATTATCTCAGTAACACACCGATAATTATCTCAGTAACACACCGATCAATATCTCAGTAGCACACCGATAATTATCTCAGTAACACACCGATAATTACCTCAGTAACACACCGATAATTATCTCAGTAACACACCGATCAATATCTCAGTAACACACCAATCAGTATCTCAGTAACACACCGATCAATATCTCAGTAACACACCGATCAGTATCTCAATAACACACCGATCAATGTCTCAGTAACACACCGATCAGTATCTCAGTAACACACCGATCAATATCTCAGTAACACACCGATCAATATCCCAGTAACACACCAATCAATATCTCAGTAACTCATCGATCAATATCTCAGTAACTCACGATCAATATCTCAGTAACACACCGATCAATATCTCAGTACCTCACCGATCAATATCTCAACAACACACCAATCAATATCTCAGTAACAAACCGATCAATATCTCAATAACACACCGATCAGTATCTCAGTAACACACCGATCAGTATCTCAGTAACTCACCGATCAATATATCAGTAACACACCGATCAATATCTCAGTAACTCACCGATCAATATCTCAGTAACTCACCGATCAATATATCAGTAACACACCGATCAATATCTCAGTAACTCACCGATCAATATCTCAGTAACTCACCGATCAATATCTCAGTAACTACACCGATCAATATCTCAGTAACACACCGATCAATATCTCAGTAACACACCGATCAATATCTCAGTAACACACCGATCAGTATCTCAATAACACACTGATCAATATCCCAGTAACGCACCAATCAATATCTCAGTAACACACCAATCAATATCCCAGTAACACACCGATCAACATCTCAGTAACACACGGATCAGTATCTCAATAACACACCGATTAATATCCCAGTAACTCACCGATCAGTATCTCAGTAACACACCGATCAATATCTCAGTATCACACCGATCAATATCCCAGTAACACACCAATCAATATCTCAGTAACTCATCGATCAATATCTCAGTAACTCACCAATCAATATCACAGTAACACACCGATCAATATCTCAGTAAGTCACCGATCAATATCTCAATAACACACCGATCAATATCTCAGTAACAAACCGATCAATATCTCAGTAACTCACCGATCAATATCGCAGTAACTCACCGATCAATATCTCAGTAACTCACCGATCAATATCTCAGCAACTCACCGATCAATATCTCAGTAACACACCGATCACTATCTCAGTAACTCACCGATCAATATCTCAGTAACACACCGATCAGTAGCGCAATAACACACCGATCAATATCTCAGTAACACACCGATCAATATCTCAGTAACGCACCGATCAATATATCAGTAACACACCGATCAGTATCTCAGTAACACACCGATCACTATCTCAGTAACACACCGATCAATATCTCAGTAACTCACCGATCAATATCTCAGTAACTCACCGATCAATATCTCAGTAACACACCGATCAATATCTCAGTAACACACCAATCAATATCCCAGTAACACACCATTCAGTATCTCAGTAACTCACCGATCAATATCCCAGTAACGCACCAATCAATATCTCAGTAACACACCATTCAGTATCTCAGTAACTCACCGATCAATATCTCAGTAACACACCGCTTAGTATCTCAATAACACACTGATCAATATCCCAGTAACGCACCAATCAATATCTCAGTAACACACCGATCAATATCTCAGTAACACACCGATCAGTATCTCATTAACACACAGATCAATATCCCAGTAACACACCGATCAATATCTCAGTAACGCACCACTCAATATCTCAGTAACACACCGATCAATATCTCAGTAACGCACCGATCAATATCTCAGTAACACACCGATAATTATCTCAGTAACACACCGATAATTATCTCAGTAACACACCGATCAATATCTCAGTAGCACACCGATAATTATCTCAGTAACACACCGATAATTACCTCAGTAACACACCGATAATTATCTCAGTAACACACCGATCAATATCTCAGTAACACACCAATCAGTATCTCAGTAACACACCGATCAATATCTCAGTAACACACCGATCAGTATCTCAATAACACACCGATCAATGTCTCAGTAACACACCGATCAGTATCTCAGTAACACACCGATCAATATCTCAGTAACACACCGATCAATATCCCAGTAACACACCAATCAATATCTCAGTAACTCATCGATCAATATCTCAGTAACTCACGATCAATATCTCAGTAACACACCGATCAATATCTCAGTACCTCACCGATCAATATCTCAACAACACACCAATCAATATCTCAGTAACAAACCGATCAATATCTCAATAACACACCGATCAGTATCTCAGTAACACACCGATCAGTATCTCAGTAACTCACCGATCAATATATCAGTAACACACCGATCAATATCTCAGTAACTCACCGATCAATATCTCAGTAACTCAACGATCAATATATCAGTAACACACCGATCAATATCTCAGTAACTCACCGATCAATATCTCAGTAACTCACCGATCAATATCTCAGTAATACACCGATCAATATCTCAGTAACACACCGATCAATATCTCAGTAACACACCGATCAATATCTCAGTAACACACCGATCAGTATCTCAATAACACACTGATCAATATCCCAGTAACGCACCAATCAATATCTCAGTAACACACCAATCAATATCCCAGTAACACACCGATCAACATCTCAGTAACACACGGATCAGTATCTCAATAACACACCGATTAATATCCCAGTAACTCACCGATCAGTATCTCAGTAACACACCGATCAATATCTCAGTATCACACCGATCAATATCCCAGTAACACACCAATCAATATCTCAGTAACTCATCGATCAATATCTCAGTAACTCACCAATCAATATCACAGTAACACACCGATCAATATCTCAGTAAGTCACCGATCAATATCTCAATAACACACCGATCAATATCTCAGTAACAAACCGATCAATATCTCAGTAACTCACCGATCAATATCGCAGTAACTCACCGATCAATATCTCAGTAACTCACCGATCAATATCTCAGCAACTCACCGATCAATATCTCAGTAACACACCGATCACTATCTCAGTAACTCACCGATCAATATCTCAGTAACACACCGATCAGTAGCGCAATAACACACCGATCAATATCTCAGTAACACACCGATCAATATCTCAGTAACGCACCGATCAATATATCAGTAACACACCGATCAGTATCTCAGTAACACACCGATCACTATCTCAGTAACACACCGATCAATATCTCAGTAACTCACCGATCAATATCTCAGTAACTCACCGATCAATATCTCAGTAACACACCGATCAATATCTCAGCAACACATCGATCAATATCTCAGTAACACACCGCTCAATATCTCAGTAACTCATCGATCAATATCTCAGTAACACACCGATCAGTATCTCAATAACACACCGATCAATATCTCAGTAACACACCGATCAATATCTCAGTAACTCACCGATCAATATCTCAGTAACACACCGATCAGTAGCGCAATAACACACTGATCATTATCTCAGTAACACACCGATCAATATCTCAGTAACTCACCGATCAGTATCTCAATAACACACCGATCAATATCCCAGTAACGCACCAATCAATATCTCAGTAACACACCAATCAATATCTCAGTAACACACCGATCAATATCTCAGTAACACACCGATCAGTATCTCAATAACACACCGATCAATATCCCAGTAACGCACCAATCAATATCTCAGTAACACACCAATCAATATCCCAGTAACACACCGATCAACATCTCAGTAACACACGGATCAGTATCTCAATAACACACCAATTAATATCCCAGTAACGCACCAATCAATATCTCAGTAACACACCAATCAATATCCCAGTAACACACCGATCAACATCTCAGTAACACACGGATCAGTATCTCAATAACACACCGATCAATATCGCAGTAACTCACCGATCAATATCTCAGTAACTCACCGATCAATATCTCACCAACTCACCGATCAATATCTCAGTAACACACCGATCACTATCTCAGTAACTCACCGATCAATATCTCAGTAACACACCGATCAGTAGCGCAATAACACACCGATCAATATCTCAGTAACACACCGATCAATATCTCAGTAACTCACCGATCAATATATCAGTAACTCACCGATCAATATATCAGTAACACACCGATCAATATCTCAGTAACTCACCGATCAATATCTCAGTAACACACCGATCAGTATCTCAATAACACACCGATCAATATCTCAGTAACACACCGATCAATATCTCAGTAACGCACCAATCAATATCTCAGTAACTCACCGATCAGTATCTCAGTAACACACCGATCACTATCTCAGTAACACACCGATCAATATCTCAGTAACTCACCGATCAATATCTCAGTAACTCACCGATCAATATCTCAGTAACACACCGATCAATATCTCAGTAACACATCGATCAATATCTCAGTAACACACCGCTCAATATCTCAGTAACTCATCGATCAATATCTCAGTAACACACTGATCAGTATCTCAATAACACACCGATCAATATCTCAGTAACACACCGATCACTATCTCAGTAACTCACCGATCAATATCTCAGTAACACACCGATCAGTAGCGCAATAACACACCGATCATTATCTCAGTAACACACCGATCAGTTTCTCAGTAACTCACCGATCAATATCTCAGTAACTCACCGATCAATATCTCAGTAACACACCGATCAGTATCTCAGTAACACACCGATCAATATCTCAGTAACGCACCAATCAATATCTCAGTAACTCACCGATCAATATCTCAGTAACTCACCGATCAGTATCTCAATAACACACCGATCAATATCCCAGTAATGCACCAATCAATATCTCAGTAACACACCAATCAATATCCCAGTAACACACCGATCAACATCTCAGTAACACACGGATCAGTATCTCAATAACACACCAATTAATATCCCAGTAACGCACCAATCAATATCTCAGTAACGCACCAATCAATATCTCAGTAACTCACCGATCAATATCTCAGTAACTCACCGATCAGTATCTCAATAACACACGGATCAGTATCTCAATAACACACCGATTAATATCCCAGTAACTCACCGATCAGTATCTCAGTAACACACCGATCAATATCTCAGTAACACACCGATCAATATCCCAGTAACACACCAATCAATATCTCAGTAACTCATCGATCAATATCTCAGTAACTCACCGATCAATATCTCAGTAACACATCGATCAGTATCGCAATAACACACCGATCAATATCTCAGTAACACACCGATCAATATCTCAGTAACTCACCGATCAATATATCAGTAACACACCGATCAATATCTCAGTAACTCACCGATCAATATCTCAGTAACACACCGATCAGTATCTCAATAACACACCGAACAATATCTCAGTAACACACCGATCAATATCTCAGTAACGCACCAATCAATATCTCAGTAACTCACCGATCAGTATCTCAGTAACACACCGATCACTATCTCAGTAACACACCGATCAATATCTCAGTAACTCACCGATCAATATCTCAGTAACTCACCGATCAATATCTCAGTAACACACCGATCAATATCTCAGTAACACATCGATCAATATCTCAGTAACACACCGATCAATATCTCAGTAACTCATCGATCAATATCTCAGTAACACACCGATCAGTATCTCAATAACACACCGATCAATATCTCAGTAACACACCGATCAATATCTCAGTAACGCACCAATCAATATCTCAGTAAGCTCACCGATCAGTATCTCAGTAACACACCGATCACTATCTCAGTAACTCACCGATCAATATCTCAGTAACACACCGATCAGTATCTCAGTAACACACCGATCAATATCTCAGTAACGCACCAATCAATATCTCAGTAACTCACCGATCAGTATCTCAGTAACTCACCGATCAATATCTCAGTAACTCACCGATCAATATCTCAGTAACTCACCAATCAATATCTCAGTAACACACCGATCAGTATCTCAATAACACACCGATCAATATCTCAGTAACACACCGATCAATATCTCAGTAACGCACCGATCAATATCTCAGTAACACACCGATCAATATCTCAGTAACACACCGATCAGTATCTCAATAACACACCGATAAATATTCCAGTAACGCACCAATCAATATCTCAGTAACACACCAATCAATATCCCAGTAACACACCGATCAATATCTCAGTAACACACGGATCAGTATCTCAATAACACACCGATCAATATCCCAGTAACGCACCAATCAATATCTCAGTAACACACCAATCAATATCCCAGTAACACACCGATCAATATCTCATTAACACACCGATCAGTATCTCAGTAACACATCGATCAATATCTCAGTAACACATCGATCAATATCTCAGTAACACACCGATCAATATCTCAGTAACACACCGATCAATATCCCAGTAACACACCAATCAATATCTCAGTAACACACCGTTCAATATCTCAGTAACACACCGATCAATATCTCAGTAACTCACCGATCAATATATCAGTAACACACCGATCAATATCTCAGTAACACACCGATCAGTATCTCAGTAACTCACCGATCAATATCTCAGTAACTCACCGATCAATATCTCAGTAACACACCGATCACTATCTCAGTAACTCACCGATCAATATCTCAGTAACACACCGATCACTATCTCAGTAACTCACCGATCAATATCTCAGTAACACACCGATCAGTAGCGCAATAACACACCGATCAATATCTCAGTAACACACCGATCAGTATCTCAGTAACTCACCGATCAATATCTCAGTAACTCACCGATCAATATCTCAGTAACTCACCGATCAGTATCTCAATAACACACCGATCAATATCTCAGTAACGCACCAATCAATATCTCAGTAACTCACCGATCAATATCTCAGTAACTCACCGATCAGTATCTCAGGAACACACCGATCAGTATCTCAGTAACTCACCGGTCAGTATCTCAATAACACACCGATCAATATCTCAGTAACGCACCAATCAATATCTCAGTAACTCACCGATCAATATCTCAGTAACTCACCGATCAATATCTCAGTAACTCACCGATCAATATCTCAGTAACACACCGATCAATATCTCAGTAACTCACCGATCAGTATCTCAATAACACACCGATCAATATCCCAGTAACGCACCAATCAATATCTCAGTAACACACCAATCAATATCTCAGTAACACACCGATCAATATCTCAGTAACACACCGATCAGTATCTCAATAACACACCGATCAATATCCCAGTAACGCACCAATCAATATCTCAGTAACACACCAATCAATATCCCAGTAACACACCGATCAACATCTCAGTAACACACGGATCAGTATCTCAATAACACACCAATTAATATCCCAGTAACGCACCAATCAATATCTCAGTAACACACCAATCAATATCCCAGTAACACACCGATCAACATCTCAGTAACACACGGATCAGTATCTCAATAACACACCGATTAATATCCCAGTAACTCACCGATCAGTATCTCAGTAACACACCGATCAATATCTCAGTAACACACCGATCAATATCCCAGTAACACACCAATCAATATCTCAGTAACTCATCGATCAATATCTCAGTAACTCACCGATCAATATCTCAGTAACGCACCGATCAATATCTCAGTAACTCACCGATCAATATCTCAATAACACACCGATCAATATCTCAGTAACAAACCGATCAATATCTCAGTAACTCACCGATCAATATCGCAGTAACTCACCGATCAATATCTCAGTAACTCACCGATCAATATCTCAGTAACTCACCGATCAATATCTCAGTAACACACCGATCAGTAGCGCAATAACACACCGATCAATATCTCAGTAACACACCGATCAATATCTCAGTAACTCACCGATCAATATCTCAGTAACACACCGATCAATATCTCAGTAACTCACCGATCAATATCTCAGTAACACACCGATCAGTATCTCAATAACACACCGATCAATATCTCAGTAACACACCAATCAATATCCCAGTAACACACCGATCAATATCTCAGTAACACACGGATCAGTATCTCAATAACACACCGATCAATATCCCAGTAACGCACCAATCAATATCTCAGTAACACACCAATCAATATCCCAGTAACACACCGATCAATATCTCATTAACACACCAATCAGTATCTCAGTAACACACCGATCAATATCTCAGTAACACACCGATCAATATCTCAGTAACACATCGATCAATATCTCAGTAACACACCGATCAATATCTCAGTAACACACCGATCAATATCTCAGTAACACACCGATCAATATCCAGTAACACACCGATCAATATCTCAGTAACACACCGATCAATATCTCAGTAACACACCGATCAATATCTCAGTAACTCACCGATCAATATCTCAGTAACACACCGATCAATATCTCAGTAACTCACCGATCAATATCTCAGTAACTCACCGATCAATATCTCAGTAACACACCGATCACTATCTCAGTAACTCACCGATCAATATCTCAGTAACACACCGATCAGTATCTCAATAACACACCGATCAATATCTCAGTAACACACCGATCAATATCTCAGTAACGCACCGATCAATATCTCAGTAACACACCGATCAATATCTCAGTAACACACCGATCAATATCTCAGTAACTCACCGATCAATATCTCAGTAACACACCGATCAATATCTCAGTAACACACCGATCAATATCTCAGTAACTCACCGATCAATATCTCAGTAACACACCGATCAATATCTCAGTAACTCACCGATCAGTATCTCAGTAACTCACCGATCAATATCTCAGTAACTCACCGATCAATATCTCAGTAACACACCGATCAATATCTCAGTAACTCACCGATCAATATCTCAGTAACACACCGATCAATATCTCAGTAACTCACCGATCAATATCTCAGTAACACACCGATCAATATCTCAGTAACACACCGATCAATATCTCAGTAACACACCGATCAATATCTCAGTAACTCACCGATCAATATCTCAGTAACTCACCGATCAATATCTCAGTAACTCACCGATCAGTATCTCAGTAACACACCGATCAATATCTCAGTAACACACCGATCAATATCTCAGTAACCACCATCATACACACGATCAATATCTCAGTAACACACCGATCAAATATCTCAGTAACACACCGATCAATACTCAGTAACTCACCGATCATATCTCAGTAAACACACCGATCAATATCTCAGTAACACACCGATCAATATCTCAGTAACTCACCGATCAATATCTCAGTAACTCACCGATCAATATCTCAGTAACTCACCGATCAATATCTCAGTAACACACCGATCAATTCTCAGTAACTCACCGATCATTAGCGCAGTAACTCACCGATCAATATCTCAGTAACTCACCGATCAATATCTCAGTACTCACCGATCAATATCTCAGTAACACACCGATCAAATATCTCAGTAACTCACCGATCAATATCTCAGTAACACACCGATCAGTATCTCAATAACACACCGATCAATATCTCAGTAACTCACCGATCAATATCTCAGTAACTCACCGATCAATATCTCAGTAACACACCGACAATATCTCAGTAACACACCGATCAGTATCTCAGTAACACACCGATCATTATCTCAGTAACGCACCAATCAATATCTCAGTAACACACCATAGATCTCAGTAACACACTGATCAATATCTCAGTAACACACCGATCATTATCTCAGTAACACACCGATCAATATCTCAGTAACACACCGATCAATATCTCAGTAACACACCGATCATATCCCAGTAACGCACCATCATATCTCAGTAACACACCGATCAATATCCCAGTAACACACCGATCAATATCTCAGTAACACACCGATCAGTATCTCAGTAACACACCGATCAATATCTCAGTAACACACCGATCAATATCTCAGTAACACACCGATCAATATCTCAGTAACACACCGATCAATATCTCAGTAACACATCGATCAATATCTCAGTAACACACCGATCAATATCTCAGTAACACACCGATCAATATCTCAGTAACACACCAATCAATATCTCAGTAACTCATCGATCAATATCTCAGTAACACATCGATCAATATCTCAGTAACACATCGATCAATATCTCAGTAACACACCGATCAATATCTCAGTAACACACCGATCAATATCCCAGTAACACACCAATCAATATCTCAGTAACACATCGATCAATATCTCAGTAACACACCGATCAATATCTCAGTAACACACCGATCAATATCTCAGTAACTCACCGATCAATATCTCAGTAACACACCGATCAATATCTCAGTAACTCACCGATCAATATCTCAGTAACTCACCGATCAATATCTCAGTAACACACCGATCAATATCTCAGTAACACACCGATCAATATCTCAGTAACACACCGATCAATATCTCAGTAACACACCGATCAATATCTCAGTAACACACCGATCAATATCTCAGTAACACAACCGATCAATATCTCAGTAACTCACCGATCAATATCTCAGTAACTCACCGATCAATATCTCAGTAACACACCAGATCATTATCTCAGTAACACACCGATCAATATCTCAGTAACACACCGATCAATATCTCAGTAACTCACCGATCAATATCTCAGTAACTCACCGATCAATAGCTCAGTAACTCACCGATCAATATCTCAGTAACACACCGATCAATATCTCAGTAACACACCGATCAATATCTCAGTAACACACCGATCAATATCTCAGTAACTCACCGATCAATATCTCAGTAACACACCGATCAATATCTCAGTAACTCACCGATCAATATCTCAGTAACACACCGATCAGTATCTCAGTAACACACCGATCAATATCTCAGTAACTCACCGATCAATATCTCAGTAACTCACCGATCAATATCTCAGTAACTCACCGATCAGTATCTCAGTAACACACCGATCAATATCTCAGTAACACACCGATCAATATCTCAGTAACTCACCGATCAATATCTCAGTAACTCACCGATCAATATCTCAGTAACACACCGATCAATATCTCAGTAACACACCGATCAATATCTCAGTAACACACCGATCAATATCTCAGTAACACACCGATCAATATCTCAGTAACACACCGATCAATATCTCAGTAACACACCGATCAATATCTCAGTAACACACCGATCAATATCTCAGTAACTCACCAATCAATATCTCAGTAACTCACCGATCAGTATCTCAGTAACTCACCGATCAATATCTCAGTAACACACCGATCAATATCTCAGTAACTCACCGATCAATATCTCAGTAACACACCAATCAATATCTCAGTAACTCATCGATCAATATCTCAGTAACACACCGATCAATATCTCAGTAACACACCGATCAATATCTCAGTAACTCACCGATCAATATCTCAGTAACTCACCGATCAATATCTCAGTAACTCACCGATCAATATCTCAGTAACTCACCGATCAGTATCTCAGTAACTCACCGATCAGTATCTCAGTAACACACCGATCAATATCTCAGTAACTCACCGATCAATATCTCAGTAACGCACCGATCAATAGCTCAGTAACTCACCGATCAATATCTCAGTAACACACCGATCAATATCTCAGTAACACACCGATCAATGTCTCAGTAACTCACCGATCAATATCTCAGTAACTCACCGATCAATATCTCAGTAACTCACCGATCAATATCTCAGTAACTCACCGATCAATATCTCAGTAACACACCGATCAGTATCTCAGTAACACATCGATCAATATCTCAGTAACTCACCGATCAATATCTCAGTAACACACCGATCAATGTCTCAGTAACTCACCGATCAATATCTCAGTAACTCACCGATCAATATCTCAGTAACTCACTGATCAGTATCTCAGTAACACACCGATCAGTATCTCAGTAACACACCGATCAATATCTCAGTAACTCACCGATCAATATCTCAGTAACACACCAATCAATATCTCAGTAACACATCGATCAATATCTCAGTAACTCACCGATCAATATCTCAGTAACACACCGATCAATATCTCAATAACACACCGATCAATATCTCAGTAACTCACCAATGTCTCAGTAACTCACCGATCAATATCTCAGTAACGCACCAATCAATATCTCAGTAACTCACCGATCAGTATATCAGTAACACACCAATCAATATCTCAGTAACACACTGATCAATGTCTCAGTAACTCACCGATCAATATCTCAGTAACGCACCAATCAATATCTCAGTAACTCACCGATCAGTATCTCAGTAACTCACCGATCAATATCTCAGTAACTCACCGATCAATATCTCAGTAACTCATCGATCAATATCCCAGTAACTCACCGATCAGTATCTCAGTAACGCACCGATCAATATCTCAGTAACACACCGATCAGTAGCGCAATAACACACCGATCAATATCTCAGTAACACACCGATCAATATCTCAGTAACTCACCGATGAATATATCAGTAACACACCGATCAATATCTCAGTAAATCACCGATCAGTATCTCAGTAACACACCGATCAATATCTCAGTAACGCACCAATCAATATCTCAGTAACACACCAATCAATATCCCAGTAACACACCGATCAATATCTTAGTAACACACGGATCAGTATCTCAATAACACACCGATCAATATCCCAGTAACGCACCAATCAATATCTCAGTAACACACCGATCAATATCCCAGTAACGCACCAATCAATATCTCAGTAACACACCGATCAATATCCCAGTAACGCACCAATCAATATCCCAGTAACGCACCAATCAATATCTCAGTAACACACCGATCAATATCCCAGTAACGCACCAATCAATATCCCAGTAACACACCGATCAATATCTCAGTAACACACCGATCAGTATCTCAGTAACACACCGATCAATATCTCAGTAACACACCGATCAGTAGCGCAATAACACACCGATCAATATCTCAGTAACACACCGATCAATATCTCAGTAACTCACCGATCAATATCCCAGTAACACACCGATCAATATCTCAGTAACACACCGATCAGTACCTCAGTAACACACCGATCAATATCTCAGTAACACACCGATCAATATCTCAGTAACACACCGATCAATATCTCAGTAACACATCGATCAATATCTCAGTAACACACCGATCAATATCTCAGTAACACACCGATCAATATCTCAGTAACTCACCTGATCAATATCTCAGTAACACACCGATCAATATTTCAGTAACTCACCGATCAATATCTCAGTAACTCACCGATCAATATCTCAGTAACACACCGATCTGTAGCGCAATAACACACCGATCAATATCTCAGTAACACACCGATCAATATCTCAGTAACTCACCGATCAATATCTCAGTAACACACCGATCAATATCACAGTAACTCACCGATCAATATCTCAGTAACTCACCGATCAGTATCTCAATAACACACCGATCAATATCTCAGTAACTCACCGATCAATATCTCAGTAACGCACCAATCAATATCTCAGTAACACACCAATCAATATCTCAGTAACTCACCGATCAGTATCTCAGTAACACACCGATCAGTATCTCAGTAACTCACCGATCAATATCTCAGTAACTCACCGATCAATATCTCAGTAACACACCGATCAATATCTCAGTAACTCACCGATCAATATCTCAGTAACACACCAATCAATATCTCAGTAACACATCGATCAATATCTCAGTAACACACCGATCAATATCTCAGTAACACACCGATCAATATCTCAGTAACACACCGATCAATATCCCAGTAACACAACAATCAATATCTCAGTAACAAACCGATCAATATCTCAGTAACTCACCGATCAATATCTCAGTAACTCACTGATCAATATCTCAGTAACTCATCGATCAATATCTCAGTAACACACCGATCACTATCTCAGTAACTCACCGATCAATATCTCAGTAACTCACAGATCAATATCTCAGGATCACATCGATCAATAGCTCAGTAACACACCAATCAATATCTCAGTAACACATCGATCAATATCTCAGTAACACACCGATCAATATCTCAGTAACACACCGATCAATATCCCAGTAACACAACAATCAATATCTCAGTAACACACCGATCAATATCTCAGTAACTCACCGATCAATATATCAGTAACACACCGATCAATATCTCAGTAACTCACCGATCAATATCTCAGTAACACATCGATCAATATCTCAGTAACACACCGATCAATATCTCAATAACTCACCGATCAATATCTCAGTAACACATCGATCAATATCTCAGTAACACACCAATCAATATCTCAGTAACACATCGATCAATATGTCAGTAACACACCGATCAATATATCAGTAACACACCGATCAATATCTCAGTAACTCACCGATCAGTATCTCAATAACACACCGATCAATATCTCAGTAACTCACCGATCAATATCTCAGTAACGCACCAATCAATAGCTCAGTAACTCACCGATCAGTATCTCAGTAACACACCAATCAATATCTCAGTAACACACCGATCAATGTCTCAGTAACTCACCGATCAATATCTCAGTAACTCACCGATCAATATCTCAGTAACTCACCGATCAATATCTCAGTAACTCACCGATCAGTATCTCAGTAACTCACCGATCAATATCTCAGTAACACACAGATCAGTATCTCAGTAACACACCGATCAATATCTCAGTAACTCACCGATCAATATCTCAGTAACTCACCGATCAGTATCTCAGTAACACACCGATCAATATCTCAGTAACTCACCGATCAATATCTCAGTAACACACCGATCAATATCTCAGTAACTCACCGATCAGTATCTCAGTAACACACCGATCAATATCTCAGTAACTCACCGATCAATATCTCAGTAACTCACCGATCAATATCTCAGTAACTCACCGATCAATATCTCAGTAACACACCGATCAATATCTCAGTAACTCACCGATCAATATCTCAGTAACACACCGATCAATATCTCAGTAACACACCGATCAATATCTCAGTAACACACCGATCAATATCTCAGTAACTCACCGATCAATATCTCAGTAACACACCGATCAATATCTCAGTAACTCACCGATCAATATCTCAGTAACACACCGATCAAGTATCTCAGTAACTCACCGATCAGTATCTCAGTAACGCACCGATCAATAGCTCAGTAACTCACCGATCAGTATCTCAGTAACACACCAATCAATATCTCAGTAACACCGATCAATGTCTCAGTAACTCACCGATCAATATCTCAGTAACCCACCGATCAATATCTCAGTAACTCACCGATCAATATCTCAGTAACTCACCGATCAGTATCTCAGTAACACACCGATCAGTATCTCAGTAACACACCGATCAGTATCTCAGTAACACACCGATCAATATCTCAGTAACACATCGATCAATATCTCAGTAACACACCGATCAATATCTCAGTAACACACCGATCAATATCCCAGTAACACAACAATCAATATCTCAGTAACACACCGATCAATATCTCAGTAACTCACCGATCAATATATCAGTAACACACCGATCAATATCTCAGTAACTCACCGATCAATATCTCAGTAACACATCGATCAATATCTCAGTAACACACCGATCAATATCTCAATAACTCACCGATCAATATCTCAGTAACTCACCAATCAGTATCTCAATAACACACCGATCAATATCTCAGTAACTCACCGATCAATATCTCAGTAATGCACCAATCAATAGCTCAGTAACTCACCGATCAGTATCTCAGTAACACACCAATCAATATCTCAGTAACACACCGATCAACGTCTCAGTAACTCACCGATCAATATCTCAGTAACTCACCGATCAATATCTCAGTAACACACCAATCAATATCTCAGTAACACACCGATCAATATCTCAGTAACACACCGTTCAATATCTCAGTAACTCACCGATCAGTATCTCAGTAACTCACCGATCAATGTCTCAGTAACTCACCGATCAATATCTCAGTGACGCACCAATCAATATCTCAGTAACTCACCGATCAGTATATCAGTAACACACCAATCAATATCTCAGTAACACACCGATCAATATCTCAGTAACTCACCGATCAGTATCTCAGTAACACATCGATCAATATCTCAGTAACTCACCGATCAATATCTCAGTGACGCACCAATCAATATCTCAATAACACACCGATCAATATCTCAGTAACTCACCGATCAGTATCTCAGTAACGCACCAATCAATATCTCAATAACACACCGATCAATATCTCAATAACACACCGATCAATATCTCAGTAACTCACCGATCTGCATCCTTTTCAACGGCAATATCTGATAAAGATGTGTATCAATTATTGTGATTGGTCAGTTTCATTAATAACGTACTCCCCACTTCGTAAGGATGGAAAGTCCGCTACGCCAGCCTCCGTCCCACTTGTGTTAGCTAAAGTACCCAAAATATTATACTCACAATTTTGCCACAAATCCAAATCTTTTGCAGTGACATGAGGGCTGGCGATGAATCGTTCTCTGCGCCTCTTCTGCCCTGCTAATGATTCAGGTGTCATCTTTCTCTTGGTACCTTGGAAAGTGAATGTTTAAAAATTTACAATATCACTACCAGCCATTGTCCTCATCATTTAATCTCATCCAGTATAATCAGCCAATATAATCATCCAATATTATCACCAACCATTTATCATAGAATCATACAGCACAGAAGGAGGCCATTCTGCCCATCGTGCCTGTTGAAAGGGCTATCCAATTGGTGCCAGTCCCCTGCTCTTGCCCCAAAGCCCTGCAAATTTTTCCCCTTTCAGTATTTATGAGGGGAGTTATCCCCGGTGTCCTGTCCAATATTTATCCCTCAACCAACATCACAAAAACAGATTATCTGGTCATTATCACATTGCTGTTTGTGGGAGCTTGCTGTGCGCAAATTGGCTGCTGCGTTTCCCACATTACAACAGTGACTCCACTTCAAATAGTACTTCATTGGCTGTAAAGCGCTTTGAGACGTCCGGTGGTCGTGAAAGGCGCTATGTAAATGCAAGTCTTTCTTTTTTTCTTTTTAGCCAATTCCCTTTTGAAAGTTACGATTGAATCTGCTTCCACCTTCCTTTCAGGCAGTGTATTCCAGATCATTACAACAACTCGTTGCATGAATTTTTTTTCCTCTTGTTGCCTCTGGTTCTTCTGCCAATTACCTTAAATCTGTGTCCTCTGGTTACCAACCTTTCAGCTACTGGAAACAGTTTCTCCCTATTTGGGTCATTGAATATATTTAAGGTGGAGATAGGCAGATTTTTGAATGGTAAGGGAGTGAAGGGTTATGGGGAGCAGGCAGGGAAGTGGAGTTGAGGCCAAGATCAGATCAGCCATGATCTTATTGAATAGCGGAGCAGGCTCGAGGGGCCGAATGACCTACTCCTGCTCCTACATCTTATCTTATGTTTCTTATGTTATGTCATTTACTCTATGAAAACCCTTCATGATTTTGAACACCGCTATCAAATCTCCTCTTAGCCTTCTCTGTTCTAAGGAGAACAACCCCAGCTTCTCCAGTCTCTCCACATAACTGAAGTCCCTCATCCCTGGTACCATTCTAGTAAATCTCTTCTGCACCCTCTCCAAGGCCTTGACATTCTTCATACAGTGTGGTGTCCAGGGTTAGCCACAATACTCCATCTGGGGCCGAACCAGTCTTTTATAAAGGTTTAGCATAACTTCCTTGCTTTTGCACTCTATGCCTCTCATTTATAAACCCAAGGATCCCATATGCCTTTTTAAACAGCCTTCTCAACTTGTCCTGCCACCTTCAAAGACTTGTGTACATACACCCCCAGGTCTCTCTGTTCCTGCACCCCCTTTAAAATTGTACCATTTAGATTATATTGCCTCTCCTCATTCTTTCTACCAAAATGTATCACTTCACACTTCTCTGGGTTAAATTTCATCTGCCAAGTGTCTGCTCATTTCACCAGTTTGTCTATGTCCTCCTGAAGTCTGCTACTATCCTCTTCACTGTTTACTACATTTCCGAGTTTTGTGTCATCTGCAGACTTTGAAATATGCCCTGTATACCCAAGTCTAGGTCATTGATATACATCAAAAAGAGCAGTGGTCTTAATACCGACCCCTGGGGGACACCACTGTATACTTCACTGCAGTCTGAAAACGACCATTCACCACTACTCTCTGCTTTCTGTCCCTTAGCCAATTTAGTATCCATGCTGCCACTGTCCCTTTAATCCTACGGGCTTCAATTTTGCGAACAAGTCTATTCTGTGGTACTTTATTAAATGCCTTTTGAAAGTCCATATACACTACATCAACTACACGACCCTCATCCACCCTCTCCATTACTTTAGCAAAGAACTCAATCAAGTTAGTCAAACACAATTTGCCTTAAACAAGTCATGCTGGCTTTCATTTATTAACCCATATTTTATCAAATGCCAATTAATTTTGTCTCGGATTATTGACTCTAAAAGTTTCCCCACCATCGACATTAGGCTGACTGGTTTATCCCTCTCCCCTTTTTTGAAAAGGGGTATAACATTTGTAACCCTCCAGTCCTCTGGTTTCACTGCCATATCTAAGGAGGATTGGAAGATTGTGGCCAGAGCCTCCACAATTTCCACTCTTACTTCCCTCAGCAACCTAGGATGTATCCCATCTGGACCGGGGGACATTTCTACGTTGAGTGCCACACCCATTTCTCAGGCACTAAAACGCACACTCATTATGAGAAGGAAGTGAGCCACCCGCCATATTGGTGAGGGCAATAATATCAGCGTCCATTGCCCATGCCTGAAACACGTGTTAAGCCCCTTATTTGCATATGCAAAGGGCCTAACGGCAGTTTGAGCCTCCTCTGCAGGTTAGGTTTGCCCTGAAGAAGCCTGTGCCAGCTGTGCCGAGGAAAACCAAGTCTACATGCGACCTAACAGGCCGCAGGCTGTCATCAACAAGGTAAGTGTTTAAAATAAACTTGCCTCAATGTGAAGTCAGGAAGTGCAGGAGTGCTGTTCCTGACCCCACATTAAAACCACTGACCGCTGCTCACCAATGCTCGACCTCCCTCCCACCCCCCGCTCCGATCACAACCTCAACAATCTTTCTGATTGCTGCCACCACCCTCCCTCCCAGCCACCGATACCCTCCCGATCGCCGTCCTTCCAAATTATTTCCTCTCTGAATCGCCCCCCTTCCCGGTCGCCCCCAATCCCGGTCACTCCTCTTCTCCATCACACCCTCCAATTCACCCCGCTTCCCATTGCCCTCCATCCCAATCGCCCTCCATGCCGATTGCAAAAGGTAAGATGTCTAACAAACCTAGTTGAATTTTTTGAGTAGGTAGCTAACGTGGTAGATAAGGGAGTGTCTTGGATGCTATTTCCCAACTGCCTCCTTCTCCCAATCACCCCCCTTCCTGATCACCATGCTTCCCGGTTGCCACCCTTCCCGGTCGCACCCCCTCCCAATCGACCCCACTCCCGATTGAATCCTCCCCTGTCCGTTTGTCTATCAAACTAAGTTGAATTTTTTGAGGAGGTAACGAATGTGGTAGATAGGGAGTATCTATGGATGTTATTCATATGGACTTCCAGAACGCAATCGATAAGGATTCACATAAGAGATGATTAACAAAAATGAGAGCACATGGAATTGGAGGCAACATATTGACTTGGATAGGGAATTGGTTAGAAGGTAGGAGACAGAGAGTAGCGATAATGGGTCTGTACTCAAATTGGCAGGATGTGACTTGTGGTGTTCCCCAGGGATCTGTACTGGGCCTCAGCTTTTCACTATATTTATCAGTGACTTGGATGAAGGAATAGAAAGCTGTATATCCAAGTTTGCTGACATCACCAAGTTAGGTGGCACAGTAAGTAGTGTAGATGGGAGCAGAAAGTTCCAACGGGACACTGATAGATTAAGCGAGTGGGCAAAGCTGTGGCAGATGGAGCTCAATGTGGGGAAGTGTGAGATCATTCACTCTGGACCTAAGAGAGATCGATCAGAGTATTTCCTAAATAAGAGGCGAGGAACTGTGGAGGAGCCGAGAGATTTAGGGGTCCAAGTATAGAAATCATTAAAAGCTAGTGGACCAGTACAATATATAATCAAAAAGGCTAATAGAATGTTGGCCTTTATCTCGAGGGGGCTGGAATACAATGGGGTGGAAGTTATGTTACAGTTTATATAAAGCTCTGTTCAAACCCCATCTGGACACTGTGTTCAGTCTGGACCCCGCACCTCAGGAAGGATATATTGGCCTTGGAGGGGGAGCAGCGCAGATTTATCAGAATAATACCAGGGCTAAAAGGGTTAAATTATGGGGACAGGTTTCATAGACTGGGCTTGTATTCCCTTATGTATAGAAGATAAAAGGGTGATCGAATTGAAGTAGAATCATTGAATCATAGAAATTTACTGCACAGAAGGAGGCCATTCAGCCCATCGTGTTTGCGCCAGTCGAAAAAGAGCTATCCAGCCGAATCCCACTTTCCAGCTCTTGGTCCGTAGCCTTGCAGGTTACGACACTTCAAGTGCTATTTAAATGTGATGAGGGTTTCTGCCTCTACCACCCTTTCAGGCAGTGCATTCCAGACCCCCACCACCATCTGGATGAAAAAAAAATTCTTCAGCTCCCCTCTAATTCATCTACCAATTACTTTAAATCTATACCCCCTGCTAAGAGAATTAGGTGCTTCCTATCCACTCTATCTAGGCCCCTCATATTTTTATACACCTCAATTAAGTCTCATTCAGCCTCCTCTGTTCCAAAGGAAACAACCCCAGCCTATCCAATCTTTCCTCCTAGCTAAAATTCCCCAGTCCTGGCAACATCGTCATAAATCGCCTCTGCAGCCTCTCTAGTGCAATCACATCTTTCCTGTAATGTAGTGACCAGAACTGTACGCAGTATTCTAGCTAGTGTTTTATGCAGTTCCAGTATAACCTCTCGGCTCTTATGTTCTATGCCTTGGCTAATAAACAAAAGTATCCCGTATGCCTTCTTAACCACCTTATCTACCTGTCCTGCTACCTTCAGGGATCTGTGGACATGCACTCCAAGGTCCCTCTGTTCCTCTACATTTCTACCATTTATTGTGTATTCCCTTGCCTTATTAGGTCTCCCCAAATGCATTACCTCACACTTCTCCGGATTGAATTCCATTTGACACTTTTCTGCCCACCTGCCCAGTCCATTGATAACTTCCTGCAGTCTACAGCTTTCTTCCTCACTATCAACCACATGACCAATGTTTGTATCATCTGCAAACTTCTTAATTATGCCCCCTACATTGAAGTTTAAATCATTGATATATACCACAAAAAGCAGGGGACTTACTACTGAGCCCTGTGGAACCCCACTGGAAACAGCCTTCCAATCACAAAAACACCAGTCGACCATTACCCTTTGCTTCCTCCCACTGAGCAAATTTTGGATCCAAGTTGCCATTTTCCCTTGGATCCCATGGGCTTTTATTTTTCTGAACAGTCTGCCATGTGGAACCTTGTCAAAGGCCTTGTTAAAATCCATGTAGACTACATCAAATGCACTACCCTCATCGACCCTCCTCGTTACCTCCTCAAAAAATTCAATCAAGAGGTGTTTATGATGATTGAACAAATTGATAGGATAGCATGAGAGAAATTATTTTGTCAGGTGGGGGAGTCCAGAACAAGGGGCATGACCTGCAAATTAGAGCTAAGCCATTCAGGGGTGAAGTCAGGAAGCACTTATTCACACAAAGGGGAGTGGAAATCAGGAACTCTTTTCCCCAAAAAGCTGCTGAGGCTGGGGATCAATTGAAAACTTAAAAACTGAGATTGACAGATTTTTGTTAGATAAGGGTATGAAGGGTTATGGAACCAAGGCAGGTAGATGGAGTTAAGATTCAGATTAGACATGATCTAATTGAATGGCAGAATAGGCTTGAGGAGCTGAATGGCCCCTCCTGCTCCTATGTTCCGATTGCCCCCCTCTCCCAATCGCCCCCCTCTCGCAATCTCATCCCTACCCAGTCAACCCCCTCTCCTGAACACCCCCCCTTTCCAGCCCCCTTTTAGGACTTGCCCCCTTTTAGGTTACCCGAGGGGTGCTGCTGGCAATGCAGCAGTGCGGTCTTCGCGGCCTCAGTCCCAGCGAGCTGCCTGGTGACCATAGCTAACCGGCTCAATGAAAATGAGGCTCGGGCCACTCCATCCAGATGCAGGAATTTCTAGGCCTTTATGTTGAGATGGTCCCATTCATTTGGGAATAGCAGGAGATAGTTTCTAAGGGGCCCCCAAATGGGGTGGGTTGAGGACAGTAGCCAGTTTAATTGGTAACACTACTGACCCACCCTCAAACAGGGGGAGGTTTAGAGGTCAGGCTGCTGGTTTCCTGTGCAGACAGGGAGCACCAGAGTAAGACAAAGGTCTCTTCGAGAAGGATAGGGCCAACAGAGAAAAGGTACTGATTCAAAGAGTGTGTTTTAGTCCACTAACAGGGATAGTGTGGAGTGCATTATTGTTTTATATGTTGTGGCAAAATTCAGGATTTACTACTCTGTGCAGTCACGTGTAATCTGTAAAATTAACGAGCTTCTTGATTTTCATTGGTCTCATCTCACGAAAGTGTTAATCCCATCTGCCTTTTGGAAGACAGGAGAAGAACACATGAGGGAACATGTGAAATGACAGTGTCCAGTTCTTTAACATAGGGCTTTATGGTTACGGCCCAGAGTCATGCTATCATCTGACTAGACAGAGGGCAGTAAAGAGTTGTTCTGTATTAGAGTGATAAGTGTGTGCTTCACCTGTGCAATCCTTTACTAATGTTCAGTGAATATTTTATGGAATATGTGGATGGAAACTGTGGATTACAGCTTGGCAGCCACTGTGAGTGCATAGGACAGGGGCAGAGGACAGCTCCAGCATTCTGCGACACTGGCTTATCACTCCCCCAATGTGCCAGTGAGTCAGTGTGCTGTTACTAGTTCTGCTTCTCCCTTTTAATGAGCGCGCATGACTGCATACTTTCCTGTCCTGTCTGTACACCAGCTCATTTAATTACCATGTTTGTATACTGTTCATACAAAAATAAAACAAAAATGTTGATAAAAGTGTTTGAGACCTACCTTTAGGTGTACCATTGCTATTAGTTGCCTCAGGATCATCGGGCTCCACTCTGGAAACCGGAGCTGAAAGAAAACACTTTGAATTCAGAAACGGAGAGAAGTCTATGGGGGAGAAATTCAGTATCGCCCCGTTTGGGGCGCAATTATCGGCCGGGCGCAAAGATTAGCGCCTGGCGCTAATTATCGCCTCCGACTGCAAACTTGACTTTTATCGCCCCTGGAGGTGATTGGAGCGCTAAATCAGGCGCTACACACCTGTCTTAAGGCGCAAAGGCCGAGGAGCGAGGCGCTAACTCAGAGCGCGGGCGCAGCGCAGGTGCTGTCAGTTAGCGATGGAACACAGACACACTAGCGCCAGACAGTTCTTAAAGGGGAGGGTCGATCTTGCACTCCAGCCACACCCTGCTCATTGGAGCCTTGAATCTCGGCCTGGAGAGACCTGTGCCTAAATCTTCCAGCCAAGGACTATGGAGAGGGTGAGAGAACGAGCTCAGCGCTTCAGCGAGCGGGCCTTGGATGCTCTGGTTGGCGCGGTGGAGAACAGAAGATCTATACTCTTCCCTGAGAGTGGCAGGAGGCCTTTGCCGCGCGAGTACAGAAGAGTGTGGAGGGAGGTGGCTCAGAGCGTCTCCTGCAGGAGCATGGTGCCCAGGACCCATGTACAATGTCGAAAAAAGTTCAACGACCTCACTTGGATCGTCAGGGTGAGTGGCTTTTTTTCAATACCTCTCCATCCCTCCATCTCAACCTCACTCTATGGCCAGAGGGTCTTAAAACCCCAATGCACAACACTCATCCAACACCTATGGCCCTCTCATGAAACACACACGCACATTCCACATTTTGCATACAGTAAGGGCTATTCACCTATGGGAGGCACATCAGGCAAGACCATGGCTGCATACAGTAAGGGCTATTCACCTATGGGAGGCACATCAGGCAAGACCATGGCTGCATACAGTAAGGGCTATTCACCTATGGGAGGCACATCAGGCAAGACCATGGCTGCATACAGTAAGGGCTATTCACCTATGGGAGGCACATCAGGCAAGACCATGGCTGCATACAGTAAGGGCTATTCACCTATGGGAGGCACATCAGGCAAGACCATGGCTGTATATTTACTCAGACGCCGTCCTTTTTCTTGCAGGCCAAGCTATCTCATAATAGGAGACAGCAGCAACGGACGGGTGGAGGGCGGCCTCAGCTGCAACCCCTCAGCGATCTTGAGGCGCGCGTCCAGAGGATTGTGGCAAGCCGGGTGATCGGTCCCGTCGCCACTGGAGACGCCGACCCCGTTCCGGACAGCAATGGTAAGGTCAGCACCTTTTTGTCCTCTGTCCTTCCACTTGTCCCTCACAACACCAGCCTTTGACACTTTCAATCCAACTTACTAACTCGCTGCACTTATTCCTCCCTTACTGCCACCCTGTCCTCACGCTAAAGCCACTCTTGTACCTCCCTGCTTTCAGATGGTGATTCACCAGCTGAGGAGACGGGCCTTCAAGCTGCCAGTGGGAGTGAAGCTGCAGGCGAGGAGGAAGATGAAGGCGGAGCATCAGTGCCACCCTCTCCCGAGGAAGCCCATGCCCACACTGGGAACACGCCTTCCCTGGAGGGGAGCAGGGGGGAAGGGTCTGATGAGGGTGAAGCTCCAGGACCCAGCGGGCTGCAGCAACGCCATGGGGGTAGGGAAGAACAGGGGCCTTCTCCCCGGAGGGAGAGTATGCCAGCGACTCCTACTGCACTGGACGCAGAGGAGGAGCGGCTCATCGCTGAAATGAACACCCAGGCGGTGGACATGCACACTGAGCTCATGGGTGCAGTGGGAAGGGTGCCCGAATGCATTGAATCACTGGCAAGGAGTGTGGAGCACTTCGCTATAGCACAGGCGGATGCCACACTAAAGCTTAGTGCTGCAATTCAGTCACTGGCTGCTCTCATGCAGACTCAGATTGAGGCCACGCGAGCACTGACTGCTGCCATCCTCGATGGTTCGTACACATTTCCCCAGGGCTCTCACCGCGCCGCAGCAGGCCAGCAATCTGTGCTCCAGCAGATTGCTCCGGATGCTGAAGTGCTGCCCCGTGGGAGTGCCAGTGTGTCGGTCGAGCAGGGAGTTGCTGTCCTCTCTCAAGATGACAGCATTCCTGCTGCCACCACTGTCACTTCTCCACTGCACTTGCCACCGCCTGTAGGACAGACTGCTGCTGCCTATGCAGAGTTGGTGCAGTCTGCAGCCGGGCCCTCCAGGCCCAGAGCTGGTCGAGGCCGTCCTTCAAGGGCATCTGCAGTCTCAGGTTCTGACAATCAGCAGCCTTCCACCAGCCTTGCTGCAGCCACTGAGGTCCCATTACGGAGAAGCAGTAGGGTGGGAAGGGGGGAAGTGCGCAAGGGAAGGAGATCACCCTCGAAGGGCAAAAAGTAGGAGGTGTGACAAAATGTTGGTCATTTTTTTATTAAAGGCTAAGGTTCGTGGTCAAACTTTTGAACATTATCTCCAGGTTATGAGAACCAGTTCTGTTAATGACTGTGTTTTTGTGTTTCTTTCTATTAGTTTGTCATGAGGAAATGACACACACAGAGTTTGTGAAATAAATATGTTTTTGTATTCAAAATATACATGTTTGGTCTTTGGAATCATTGGTGCCTTGGCCGGCTTAGGGGTTGCGGGTTGGTTTCATTCATGTTGTTCTCAATGGCAGAAGCCATTTCCTCAGCAGGGGCCTAGAAGCGGCTTGCTATCAGCCGTTGACGGACGGCCCTTGCAGTTTCAACATTGTGGGCCGCCCTCCCGCCTTGGTGCTGCTGATGATCATCCTCCTCCTCCTCTTCCTCCTCTTCCTCCTCCTCCTCTGGTGGTGCTCCAAGGCCTGGTGGCATTGGCTGGGTCCTGAGGATTGCCATGTTATGCAGCATGCAGCACACAACTACGAAGTGGGAAACTCGCTCAGGCGAGTACTGCAGGGCTCCTCCAGAATGGTCCAGACAGCGGAACCGTTGCTTGAGCACGCCGATTGTGTGCTCAACAATGTTCCTGGTAGCTTGATGGCTCTCGTTGTACCGCAGCTCAGCAGGGGTGTTGGGCGTACGGAGCGGTGTCATTAGCCAGGTGCTCAGTGGATATCCCTTGTCCCCGAGAAGCCAACCAACTGGCTGATGCGGTGCCTCGAAAAGTTCTGCTACAGTAGTCTGGCGCAGGATGAATGCATCATGGCAGCTGCCAGGATAGTGGGCATTGACAGCGAGTATCAGCTGTCTGTGGTCACAGACCAACTGAACGTTCAAGGAATGGAACCCCTTTCTGTTCCGGAAATCCTCGGCATTCTCATGCGGAGCACGCAAAGCCACATGCATGCAGTCAATGGCGCCCTGCACCATGGGGAAGCCCGCTATCCTCGCAAAGCCCATAGCGCGTTCATGCTGCTTGTCTGGGGTCATGGGGAAAGAGATGTACTCTCGTCTCCTTTTAAAGAGGGCATTTGTGACCTGACGGATGCAGCAATGCACCGCGAACTGGGAGATATTGGCGATGTCCCCAGTAACAGATTGAAATGAGCCAGTGGCATAAAAGTTCAGAGCCACTGTGATCTTCACTGCCACCGACAGAGACGTCCTGGACCTCAGTTGAGGCTGCAGATCTGGCTGCAGCAGGTGGCAGAGCTCAGTGACCACCTCCTTGCTGAAGCGCAGCCTTCGCAAACACTGCTCCTCAGACATATGAATGTAGGAGAGCTGTTGACGATATACCCTGGGAGGGTAAGGTCTCCTGTACAGAGGCCTGTTGGCCCTCCTCCGTCTGGCCATGATTGCCACTCTCTCTCTGCGTCTCTGTGTCCTCTGATTCTGGTGGCGCAGGACAACGCCCCCAATCAGTGCAGCCCCCATACTCTCTTAGCAATCAAAGTTATGAAGGCCAAAAACCAAAGTACCTGCAAAGTTATGATCAGTAGCCAAAACTACCTCACACAGCGTTGACTCAATGCAGAAGTCTCTCTTTCTCTCTCTCCAAATCTCTCTCTCTCTCAGAACGAGTGGTGCAAAAATGTCAACCACAGAGAAAGACAGGAAGAGGCCCCCTTTAAATAGCGCCCCCCCAGCCCACAGCGACTGGTAGCGTTCCAGTCTTCCGGTCGTTGGTTGCGCCAGGCAGAAAGGATGGGGGCGCCACTCAATTTCCGCTCTGGGGCGCCACAAGGGCGTTGCACCCTCGTATGACGTCAGGATCTGCGTGCGCAGGAGATCGCGGCGGTAAAGTTTAGCGCCGTTGCAAAATGTCTAGTTAAGTTCGCGAGCGGCGCAAACATTGCTGCGCCCAGGCGCTAGTTGCTTTGCGCCCCATTAGCACCCTCTTAAGGCGCTAACGGGAGGCGCAACCAACTGAATTTTTCCCCCTATTTCTTTAATTAAAATCCATTCGCAACTCCTCAGATAATGAAGCAGTCCATGCCCGCATGCAGCAAGACTTGTACAACATTCAGGTTTGGACTGATAAGTGGTAAGTAACATTTGTGCCACACAAGTGCCAGGCAATGACTATCTCCACCAAGCGAGAGTATAACCACCTCCCCTTGACATTCACTGGCATTACCATCACTGATCCCCCACCATCAACATCCTGGGGGTTGCCATTGACCTGAAATTTAACTGGACAAGCCAAATAAATACTGTGGCAACAAGAGCAGGTCAGTGGCTAGGTATTCTGTGGCGAGTGTCTCACCTTCTGACTCCCCAAAGCCTTTCCACCATCTACAAGACACAAGTAAGGAGTGTGATGGAATACTCTCCACTTGCCTGGATGAGTGCAGCTCCAACAACACCCAAGAAGCTAGACACCATCCAGGACAAAGCAGCCCACTTGATTAGCACCCCATCCACCATGTTAAACATTCACTCCCTCCACCACCAGCATACCGTGGCTGCAGTGTGTTCCATCAAAAGTGCAGCAACTCACCAAAGCTTCTCCAGCAGCACCTGCCAAACCCACGACCTCTACCACCTAGAAGGACAAGGGCAGCAGGCGCATGGGAACACCATCACCTCCAAGTTACACACCATCCTGACTTGGAATTATATCGCTGTTCCTTCATCGTCGCTGGGTTAAATCCTGGAACTCCAGACCTAACAGCACTGTGGGAGTACCTTCACCACACGGACTGCAGCGGTTCAAGAAGGCGACTCACCACCACCTTCTCAAGGGCAATAAGGGATGGGCAATAAATGCTGGCCTTGCCAATGACACCCACATTCCAGGAATGAATAAAAATAAAAGAGGCTCCATCCATTTTTGTGGACGAGCCTCATTAAAATAAAATCAGAAAGTTGCCAGCGCTGACCGACCACTGACAGGCAAATTTGATGACTTAGTGGAGGGGGGGCTGCGGAGGGACCAGCAGCGGGTGGGACTATTCTTGTGAGGCCAGGAGGAGTATTCACAGAAATCATTTCAAACACTTTGCGTGCTGTTTTTGGAGCAGCCTCCGTGGAACCTTTAAGGAGCACGTACAGCACAAAAATTGGAAGGATCCCCTAGGCCAGATGGGATCCCAGAGCCCTCCAGGAATGATTGATTCATTGACATTTCCACAGCACCATAAATAATGATGGGGAAGCTGAGAACCAGAGGAGTGCAAGTGTAGTTCCAAAGTTCAAGAGAAAACAAAGGCACCAAGCTTACAGTTCCAGATCTGCCCCCAGTGCATCTGGGGAGAGCCTGGGACTTGTGCTGTGATCCTGAAAGAAGGTCCTCTGGATGATCTGATGAGAGTTGAAGAGTCTCTTTGCCACTCAGTGCTTCCACTCACCCCAGGACAGCCTCTCACCCCCAGGATTGGCACTCAGTGCCCCTCTCACCCCCAGGACTGGCACTCAGTGCCCCTCTCACCCCCAGGACTGGCACTCAGTGTCACCCCTCACCCCCAGGACTGGCACTCAGTGCCCCTCTCACCCCCAGGACTGGCACTCAGTGCCCCTCACCCCCTGGACTGGCACTCAGTGTCACTTCTCACCCCCAGGACTGGCACTCCGTGCCCCTCACCCCAGGACTGGCACTCAGTGCCCCTCTCACCCCCAGGACTGGCACTCAGTGCCTCTCACCCCCAGGACTGGCACTCAGTGCCACCTCTCACCCCCAGGACTGGCACTCAGTGCCCCTCACCCCCAGGACTGGCACTCAGTGCCCCTCACCCCCAGGACTGGCACTCAGTGTCACCTCTCACCCCCAGGACTGGCACTCAGTGCCACCCCTCACCCCCAGGACTGGCACTCAGTGCCCCTCTCACCCCCTGGACTGGCACTCAGTGCCCCCTCTCACCCCCAGGACTGGCACTCAGTGTCACCCCTCACCCCCAGGACTGGCAGTCAGTGCCCCTCTCACCCCCTGGACTGGCACTCAGTGCCCCCTCTCACCCCCAGGACTGGCACTCAGTGCCACCCCTCACCCCCAGGACTGGCACTCAGTGTCACCTCACCCCCAGGACTGGCACTCAGTGTCACCCCTCACCCCCAGGACTGGCACTCAGTGCCCCCTCACCCCCAGGACTGGCACTCAGTGCCCCTCACCCCCAGGACTGGCACTCAGTGCCCCTCTCACCCCCAGGACTGGCACTCAGTGCCCCCTCACCCCCAGGACTGGCACTCAGTGCCCCTCTCACCCCCAGGACTGGCACTCAGTGCCCCTCTCACCCCCAGGACTGGCACTCAGTGTCACCTCTCACCCCCAGGACTGGCACTAAGTGACCCTCTCACCCCCAGGACTGGCACTCGGTGTCACCTCTCACCCCCAGGACTGGCACTCAGTGTCACCTCTCACCCCCAGGACTGGCACTCGGTGTCACCTCTCACCCCCAGGACTGGCACTCAGTGTCACCTCTCACCCCCAGGACTGGCACTCGGTGTCACCTCTCACCCCCAGGACTGGCACTCAGTATCACCTCTCACCCCCAGGACTGGCACTCAGTGCCTCGCACCCCCAGAACTGGCACTCAGTCTCACCTCTCACCCCCAGGACTGGCACTCAGTGTCACCCCTCACCCCCAGGACTGGCACTCAGTGACCCTCTCACCCCCAGGACTGGCACTCAGTATCACCTCTCAACCCCAGGACTGGCATTCAGTATCACCTCTCACCCCCAGGACTGGCAGTCAGTGCCCCCGCACCCCCAGGACTGGCACTCCGTGCCCCTCTCCCCCCAGGACTGGCACTCAGTGTTACCCCTCACCCCCAGGACTGGCACTCAGTGTCACCTCTCACCCCCAGGACTGGCACTCAGTGACCCCTCTCACCCCCAGGACTGGTACTCAGTGTCACCCCTCACCCCCAGGACTGGCACTCAGTGCCACTCTCACCCCCAGGACTGGTACTCAGTGTCACCTCTCACCCTCAGGACTGGCACTCAGTGCCCCTCTCACCCCCAGGACTGGCACTCAGTGCCCCCACCCCCAGGACAGGCACTCAGTGACCCTCTCACACCCAGGACTGGCACTCAGTGCCCCTCTCACCCCCAGGACTGGCACTCAGTGTCACCTCTCACCCCAGGACTGGCACTCAGTGTCACCTCTCACCCCAGGACTGGCACTCAGTGTCACCTCTCACCCCAGGACTGGCACTCAGTGTCAACCCTCACCCCCAGGACTGGCACTCAGTGCCCCTCTCACCCCCAGGACTGGCACTCAGTGTCACCCCTCACCCCCAGGACTGGCACTCAGTGTCACCTCTCACCCCAGGACTGGCACTCAGTGTCACCCCTCACCCCCAGGACTGGCACTCAGTGCCCCTCTCACCCCCAGGACTGGCACTCAGTGTCACCCCTCACCCCCAGGACTGGCACTCAGTGTCACCCCTCACCCCCAGGACTGGCACTCAGTGTCACATCTCACCCCCAGGACTGGCACTCAGTGTCACCCCTCACCCCCAGGACTGGCACTCAGTGTCACCTCTGACCCCCAGGACAGGCACTCAGTGCCCCTCACCCCCAGGACTGGCACTCAGTGCCCCTCACCCCCAGGACTGGCACTCAGTGCCCCTCTCACCCCCAGGACTGGCACTCAGTGCCCCTCTCGCCCCCTGGACTGGCACTCAGTGCCCCTCTCACCCCCAGGACTGGCACGCAGTGTCACCTCTCACCCCCAGGACTGGCACTCAGTGTCACCCCTCACCCCCAGGACTGGCACTCAGTGTCACCTCTCACCCCAGGACTGGCACTCAGTGTCACCCCTCACCCCCAGGACTGGCATTCAGTGCCCCCTCTCACCCCGAGGACTAGCACTCAGTGTCACCCCTCAGCCCCAGGACTGGCACTCAGTGTCACCCCTCACCCCAGGACTGGCACTAAGTGCCCCCTCACCACCTGGACTGGCACTCAGTGCCCCCTTACCCCCAAGACTGGCACTCAGTGCCCCCTCACCCCCAAGACTGGCACTCAGTGCCCCCTCACCAAGACTGGCACTCAGTGTCACCTCTCACCCCCAGGACTGGCACTCAGTGTCACCCCTCACCCCCAGGACTGGCACTCAGTGTCACCCCTCACCCCCAGGACTGGCACTCAGTGTCACCCCTCACCCCAGGACTGGCACTCAGTGTCACCCCTCACCCCAGGACTGGCACTCAGTGCCCCTCACCCCCAGGACTGGCACTCAGTGTCACCTCTCACCCCCAGGACTGGCACTCAGTGTCACCCCTCACCCCCAGGACTGGCACTCAGTGTCACCCCTCACCCCAGGACTGGCACTCAGTGTCACCTCTCACCCCCAGGACTGGCACTCAGTGCCCCCTCACCCCCAGGACTGGTACTGAGTGTCACCCCTCACCCCCAGGACTGGCACTCAGTGCCCCTCACCCCCAGGACTGGCACTCGATGACACCTCTAACCCCCAGGACTGGCACTCAGTGTCACCCCTCACCCCCAGGACTGGCACTCAGTGTCACCCCCTCACCCCCAGGACTGGCACTCAGTGCCCCTCACCCCCAGGACTGGCACTCAGTGTCACCCCTCACCCCTAGGACTGGCACTCAGTGCCCTCTCACCCCCAGGACTGGCACTCGATGTCACCTCTCACCCCCAGGACTGGCACTCAGTGTCACCCCTCACCCCCAGGACTGGCACTCCGTGCCCCTCTCACCCCCAGGACTGGCACTCAGTGTCACCTCTCACCCCCAGGACTGGCACTCCGTGCCCCTCACCCCCAGGACTGGCACTCAGTGCCCCTCTCACCCCCAGGACTGGCACTCAGTGCCCCTCACCCCCAGGACTGGCACTCAGTGCCCCTCTCACCCCCTGGACTGGCACTCAGTGCCCCTCTCACCCCCTGGACTGGCACTCAGTGTCACCTCTCACCCCAGGACTGGCACTCAGTGCCCCTCTCACCCCCAGGACTGGCACTCAGTGCCCCTCTCACCCCCTGGACTGGCACTCAGTGCCCCTCTCACCCCCTGGACTGGCACTCAGTGCCCCTCTCACCCCCTGGACTGGCACTCAGTGTCACCTCTCACCCCAGGACTGGCACTCAGTGCCCCTCTCACCCCCAGGACTGGCACTCGGTGTCACCCCTCACCCCCAGGACTGGCATTCAGTGCCCCCTCTCACCCCAGGACTGGCACTCAGTGTCACCTCTCACCCCAGGACTGGCACTCAGTGTCACCTCTCACCCCAGGACTGGCACTCAGTGTCAACCCTCACCCCCAGGACTGGCACTCAGTGCCCCTCTCACCCCCAGGACTGGCACTCAGTGTCACCCCTCACCCCCAGGACTGGCACTCAGTGTCACCTCTCACCCCAGGACTGGCACTCAGTGTAACCCCTCACCCCCAGGACTGGCACTCAGTGTCACCCCTCATCCCCAGGACTGGCACTCAGTGTCACCTCTCACCCCCAGGACAGGCACTCAGTGCCCCTCACCCCCAGGACTGGCACTCAGTGCCCCTCTCACCCCCAGGACTGGCACTCAGTGCCCCTCTCACCCCCTGGACTGGCACTCAGTGTCACCTCTCACCCCCAGGACTGGCACTCAGTGCCCCCTCACCCCCTGGACTGGCACTCAGTGCCCCTCTCACCCCCAGGACTGGCACTCAGTGTCACCCCTCACCCCCAGGACTGGCACTCCGTGCCCCTCTCACCCCCAGGACTGGCACTCAGTGCCCCTCTCACCCCCAGGACTGGCACTCAGTGTCACCTCTCACCCCAGGACTGGCACTCAGGGTCACCCCTCACCCCCAGGACTGGCACTCAGTGTCACCCCTCACCCCCAGGACTGGCACTCAGTGTCACCCCTCACCCCCAGGACTGGCACTCAGTGTCACATCTCACCCCCAGGACTGGCACTCAGTGTCACCTCTCACCCCCAGGACAGGCACTCAGTGCCCCTCACCCCCAGGACTGGCACTCAGTGCCCCTCTCACCCCCAGGACTGGCACTCAGTGCCCCTCTCACCCCCTGGACTGGCACTCAGTGCCCCTCTCACCCCCAGGACTGGCACTCAGTGTCACCCCTCACCCCCAGGACTGGCACTCAGTGTCACCTCTCACCCCAGGACTGGCACTCAGTGTCACCCCTCACCCACAGGACTGGCACTCAGTGTCACCCCTCACCCCCAGGACTGGCATTCAGTGCCCCCTCTCACCCCGAGGACTAGCACTCAGTGTCACCACTCAGCCCCAGGACTGGCACTCAGTGTCACCCCTCACCCCAGGACTGGCACTCAGTGCCCCCTCACCCCCTGGACTGGCACTCAGTGTCACCCCTCACCCCCAAGACTGGCACTCTGTGCCCCCTCACCCCCAAGACTGGCACTCAGTGCCCTCTCACTCCCAGGACTGGCACTCAGTGCCCCTCTCACCCTCAGGACTGGCACTCAGTGCCCCCTTACCCCCAAGACTGGCACTCAGTGCCCCCTCACCCCCAAGACTGGCACTCAGTGCCCCCTCACCAAGACTGGCACTCAGTGTCACCTCTCACCCCCAGGACTGGCACTCAGTGTCACCCCTCACCCCCAGGACTGGCACTCAGTGTCACCCCTCACCCCCAGGACTGGCACTCAGTGTCACCCCTCACCCCAGGACTGGCACTCAGTGTCACCCCTCACCCCAGGACTGGCACTCAGTGTCACCTCTCACCCCCAGGACTGGCACTCAGTGTCACCCCTCACCCCCAGGACTGGCACTCAGTGTCACCCCTCACCCCAGGACTGGCACTCAGTGTCACCTCTCACCCCCAGGACTGGCACTCAGTGCCCCCTCACCCCCAGGACTGGTACTCAGTGTCACCCCTCACCCCCAGGACTGGCACTCAGTGCCCCTCTCACCCCCAGGACTGGCACTCGATGACACCTCTAACCCCCAGGACTGGCACTCAGTGTCACCCCTCACCCCCAGGACTGGCACTCAGTGTCACCCCTCACCCCCAGGACTGGCACTCAGTGTCACATCTCACCCCCAGGACTGGCACTCAGTGTCACCTCTCACCCCCAGGACAGGCACTCAGTGCCCCTCACCCCCAGGACTGGCACTCAGTGCCCCTCACCCCCAGGACTGGCACTCAGTGCCCCTCTCACCCCCTGGACTGGCACTCAGTGCCCCTCTCACCCCCAGGACTGGCACTCAGTGTCACCCCACACCCCCAGGACTGGCACTCAGTGTCACCTCTCACCCCAGGACTGGCACTCAGTGTCACCCCTCACCCACAGGACTGGCACTCAGTGTCACCCCTCACCCCCAGGACTGGCATTCAGTGCCCCCTCTCACCCCGAGGACTAGCACTCAGTGTCACCACTCAGCCCCAGGACTGGCACTCAGTGTCAACCCTCACCCCAGGACTGGCACTCAGTGCCCCCTCACCCCCTGGACTGGCACTCAGTGTCACCCCTCACCCCCAAGACTGGCACTCTGTGCCCCCTCACCCCCAAGACTGGCACTCAGTGCCCTCTCACTCCCAGGACTGGCACTCAGTGCCCCTCTCACCCTCAGGACTGGCACTCAGTGCCCCCTTACCCCCAAGACTGGCACTCAGTGCCCCCTCACCCCCAAGACTGGCACTCAGTGCCCCCTCACCAAGACTGGCACTCAGTGTCACCTCTCACCCCCAGGACTGGCACTCAGTGTCACCCCTCACCCCCAGGACTGGCACTCAGTGTCACCCCTCACCCCCAGGACTGGCACTCAGTGTCACCCCTCACCCCAGGACTGGCACTCAGTGTCACCCCTCACCCCAGGACTGGCACTCAGTGTCACCTCTCACCCCCAGGACTGGCACTCAGTGTCACCCCTCACCCCAGGACTGGCACTCAGTGTCACCCCTCACCCCAGGACTGGCACTCAGTGTCACCTCTCACCCCCAGGACTGGCACTCAGTGCCCCCTCACCCCCAGGACTGGTACTCAGTGTCACCCCTCACCCCCAGGACTGGCACTCAGTGCCCCTCTCACCCCCAGGACTGGCACTCGATGACACCTCTAACCCCCAGGACTGGCACTCAGTATCACCCCTCACCCCCAGGACTGGCACTCAGTGTCACCCCCTCACCCCCAGGACTGGCACTCAGTGCCCCTCACCCCCAGGACTGGCACTCAGTGTCACCCCTCACCCCCAGGACTGGCACTCAGTGTCACCCCTCACCCCCAGGACTGGCACTCAGTGCCCCCTCACCCCCAAGACTGGCACTCAGTGCCCCTCTCACACCCAGGACTGGCATTCAGTGTCACCCCTCACCCCCAGGACTGGCACTCCGTGCCCCTCTCACCCCCTGGACTTGCACTCAGTGTCACCTCTCACCCCCAGGACTGGCACTCCGTGCCCCTCACCCCAGGACTGGCACTCAGTGCCCCCTCACCCCCAAGACTGGCACTCAGTGCCCCCTCACCAAGACTGGCACTCAGTGCCCCTCTCACCCCCAGGACTGGCACTCAGTGCCCCTCTCACCCTCAGGACTGGCACTCAGTGTCACCCCTCACCCCCAGGACTGGCACTCAGTGTCACCCCTCACCCCCGGGACTGGCACTCAGTGTCAGCCCTCACCCCCAGGACTGGCACTCAGTGTCACCCCTCACCCCCAGGACTGGCACTCAATGTCACCCCTCACCCCCATGACTGGCACTCAGTGTCACCCCTCACCCCCAGGACTGGCACTCAGTGTCACCTCTCACCCCCAGGAGTGGCACTCGGTGTCACCTCTCACCCCAGGACTGGCACTCAGTGCCCCCTCACCCCCAGGACTGGCACTCAGTGCCCCTCACCCCCAGGACTGGCACTCAGTGCCCCTCACCCCCAGGACTGGCACTCAGTGTCACCCCTCTCCCCCAGGATTGGCACTCAGTGTCACCCCTCACCCCCAGGACTGGCACTCAGTGCCCCTCAACCCCAGGACTGGCACTCAGTGTCACCCCTCACCCCCAGGACTGGCACTCAGTGTCGCCCCTCACCCCCAGGACAGGCACTCAGTGCCCCTCACCCCCAGGACTGACACTCAGTGCCCCTCACCCCCAGGACTGGCACTCAGTGTCACCCCTCACCCCCAGGACTGGCACTCAGTGTCACCCCTCACCCCCAGGACTGGCACTCAGTGTCACCCCTCACCCCCAGGACTGGCACTCAATGTCACCCCTCACCCCCAGGACTGGCACACAGTGTCACCCCTCACCGCCAGGACTGGCACTCAGTGCCCCTCTCACCCCAGGACTGGCACTCAGTGTCATCTCTCACCCCCAGGACTGGCACTCAGTGCCCCCTCTCACCCCCAGGACTGGCACTCAGTGTCACCCCTCACCCCCAGGACTGGCACTCAGTGTCACCCCCTCACCCCCAGGACTGGCACTCAGTGTCACCCCTCACCCCAGGACTGGCACTCAGTGCCCCCTCACCCCCTGGACTGGCACTCAGTGCCCCCTCACCCCCAAGACTGGCACTCTGTGCCCCCTCACCCCCAAGACTGGCACTCAGTGCCCTCTCACTCCCAGGACTGGCACTCAGTGCCCCCTTACCCCCAAGACTGGCACTCTGTGCCCCCTCACCCCCAAGACTGGCACTCAGTGCCCTCTCACTCCCAAGACTGGCACTCTGTGCCCCCTCACCCCCAAGACTGGCACTCAGTGCCCTCTCACTCCCAAGACTGGCACTCAGTGTCACCCCTCACCCCCAGGACTGGCACTCTGTGCCCCCTCACCCCCAGGACTGGCACTCAGTGCCCCTCTCACCCTCAGGACTGGCACTCAGTGCCCCCTTACCCCCAAGACTGGCACTCAGTGTCACCCCTCACCCCCAGGACTGCCACTCAGTGTCACCCCTCACCCCCAGGACTGGCACTCAGTGTCACCCCTCACCCCCAGGACTGGCACTCAGTGTCACCCCTCACCCCAGGACTGGCACTCAGTGTCACCCCTCACCCCAGGACTGGCACTCAGTGTCACCTCTCACCCCCAGGACTGGCACTCAGTGTCACCCCTCACCCCCAGGACTGGCACTCAGTGTCCCCTCACCCCCAGGACTGGTACTCAGTGTCACCCCTCACCCCCAGGACTGGCACTCAGTGCCCCTCACCCCCAGGACTGGCACTCAGTGTCACCCCTCACCCCCAGGACTGGCACTCAGTGCCCCTCTCACCCCCAGGACTGGCACTCAGTGCCCCCTCACCCCCAAGACTGGCACTCAGTGCCCCTCTCACCCCCAGGACTGGCACTCAGTGTCACCCCTCACCCCCAGGACTGGCACTCCGTGCCCCTCTCACCCCCTGGACTGGCACTCAGTGTCACCTCTCACCCCCAGGACTGGCACTCCGTGCCCCTCACCCCCAGGACTGGCACTCAGTGCCCCTCTCACCCCCAGGACTGGCACTCAGTGCCCCTCACCCCCAGGACTGGCACTCAGTGCCCCTCTCACCCCCTGGACTGGCACTCAGTGCCCCTCTCAACCCCAGGACTGGCACTCAGTGCCCCTCTCACCCCCAGGACTGGCACTCAGTGCCCCTCTCACCCCCAGGACTGGCACTCAGTGCCCCTCACCCCCAGGACTGGCACTCAGTGCCCCTCTCACCCCCTGGACTGGCACTCAGTGACCCTCTCACCCCCAGGACTGGCACTCGGTGTCACCTCTCACCCCCTGGACTGGCACTCAGTGCCACTCTCACCCCCTGGACTGGCACTCAGTGCCCCTCTCACCCCCAGGACTGGCACTCAGTGCCCCTCTCACCCCATGGACTGGCACTCAGTGCCACTCTCACCCCCTGGACTGGCACTCAGTGTCACCCCTCACCCCCTGGACTGGCACTCAGTGTCACCTCTCACCCCAGGACTGGCACTCAGTGTCACCCCTCACCCCCAGGACTGGCACTCAGTGTCACCCCTCACCCCCAGGACTGGCATTCAGTGCCCCCTCTCACCCCAGGACTGGCACTCAGTGTCACCTCTCACCCCAGGACTGGCACTCAGTGCCCCCTCACCCCCTGGACTGGCACTCGGTGCCCCCTCACCCCCAAGACTGGCACTCTTTGCCCCCTCACCCCCAAGACTGGCACTCAGTGCCCGCTCACCCCCAGGACTGGCAGTCAGTGCCCCTCTCACCCTCAGGACTGGCACTCAGTGCCCCCTTACCCCCAAGACTGGCACTCAGTGCCCCCTCACCCCCAAGACTGGCACTCAGTGCCCCCTCACCAAGACTGGCACTCAGTGCCCCTCTCACCCCCAGGACTGGCACTCAGTGCCCCTCTCACCCTCAGGACTGGCACTCAGTGTCACCCCTCACCCCCAGGACTGGCACTCAGTGTCACCCCTCACCCCCAGGACTGGCACTCAGTGTCACCCCTCACCCCCAGGACTGGCACTCAGTGTCACCCCTCACCCCCAGGACTGGCACTCAATGTCACCCCTCACCCCCATGACTGGCACTCAGTGTCACCCCTCACCCCCAGGACTGGCACTCCATGCCCCTCACCCCCAGGACTGGCACTCAGTGCCCCCTCACCCCCAGGACTGGCACTCAGTGCCCCTCACCCCCAGGACTGGCACTCAGTGCCCCTCACCCCCAGGACTGGCACTCATTGTCACCCCTCTCCCCCAGGATTGGCACTCAGTGTCACCCCTCACCCCCAGGACTGGCACTCAGTGCCCCTCACCCCCAGGACTGGCACTCAGTGCCACTCAACCCCAGGACTGGCACTCAGTGTCACCCCTCACCCCCAGGACTGGCACTCAGTGTCACCCCTCACCCCCAGGACTGGCACTCAGTGCCCCTCACCCCCAGGACTGGCACTCAGTGTCACCCCTCACCCCCAGGACTGGCACTCAGTGTCACCCCTCACCCCCAGGACTGGCACTCAGTGTCACCCCTCACCCCCAGGACTGGCACTCAATGTCACCCCTCACCCCCAGGACTGGCACTCAGTGTCACCCCTCACCCCCAGGACTGGCACTCAGTGTCACCCCTCACCCCCAGGACTGGCACTCAGTGTCACCCCTCACCCCCAGGACTGGCACTCAGTGTCACCCCCTCACCCCCAGGACTGGCACTCAGTGTCACCCCTCACCCCAGGACTGGCACTCAATGCCCCCTCACCCCCTGGACTGGCACTCAGTGCCCCCTCACCCCCAAGACTGGCACTCTGTGCCCCCTCACCCCCAAGACTGGCACTCAGTGCCCTCTCACTCCCAGGACTGGCACTCAGTGCCCCTCTCACCCTCAGGACTGGCACTCAGTGCCCCCTTACCCCCAAGACTGGCACTCAGTGCCCCCTCACCCCCAAGACTGGCACTCAGTGCCCCCTCACCAAGACTGGCACTCAGTGTCACCCCTCACCCCAGGACTGGCACTCAGTGCCCCCTCACCCCCAAGACTGGCACTCTGTGCCCCCTCACCCCCAAGACTGGCACTCAGTGCCCTCTCACTCCCAGGACTGGCACTCAGTGCCCCTCTCACCCCCAGGACTGGCACTCAGTGTCACCCCTCACCCCCAGGACTGGCACTCAGTGTCACCCCTCACCCCCAGGACTGGCACTCAGTGTCACCCCTCACCCCCAGGACTGGCACTCAGTGTCACCCCTCACCCCAGGACTGGCACTCAGTGTCACCCCTCACCCCCAGGACTGGCACTCAGTGCCCCTCACCCCCAGGACTGGCACTCAGTGTCACCCCTCACCCCCAGGACTGGCACTCAGTGCCCCTCTCACCCCCAGGACTGGCACTCAGTGCCCCCTCACCCCCAAGACTGGCACTCAGTGCCCCTCTCACCCCCAGGACTGGCACTCAGTGTCACCCCTCACCCCCAGGACTGGCACTCCGTGCCCCTCTCACCCCCTGGACTGGCACTCAGTGTCACCTCTCACCCCCAGGACTGGCACTCCGTGCCCCTCACCCCCAGGACTGGCACTCAGTGCCCCTCTCACCCCCAGGACTGGCACTCAGTGCCCCTCACCCCCAGGACTGGCACTCAGTGCCCCTCTCACCCCCTGGACTGGCACTCAGTGCCCCTCTCAACCCCAGGACTGGCACTCAGTGCCCCTCTCACCCCCAGGACTGGCACTCAGTGCCCCTCTCACCCCCAGGACTGGCACTCAGTGCCCCTCACCCCCAGGACTGGCACTCAGTGCCCCTCTCACCCCCTGGACTGGCACTCAGTGACCCTCTCACCCCCAGGACTGGCACTCGGTGTCACCTCTCACCCCCTGGACTGGCACTCAGTGCCACTCTCACCCCCTGGACTGGCACTCAGTGCCCCTCTCACCCCCAGGACTGGCACTCAGTGCCCCTCTCACCCCCTGGACTGGCACTCAGTGCCACTCTCACCCCCTGGACTGGCACTCAGTGTCACCCCTCACCCCCTGGACTGGCACTCAGTGTCACCTCTCACCCCAGGACTGGCACTCAGTGTCACCCCTCACCCCCAGGACTGGCACTCAGTGTCACCCCTCACCCCCAGGACTGGCATTCAGTGCCCCCTCTCACCCCAGGACTGGCACTCAGTGTCACCTCTCACCCCAGGACTGGCACTCAGTGCCCCCTCACCCCCTGGACTGGCACTTGGTGCCCCCTCACCCCCAAGACTGGCACTCTTTGCCCCCTCACCCCCAAGACTGGCACTCAGTGCCCGCTCACCCCCAGGACTGGCACTCAGTGCCCCTCTCACCCTCAGGACTGGCACTCAGTGCCCCCTTACCCCCAAGACTGGCACTCAGTGCCCCCTCACCCCCAAGACTGGCACTCAGTGCCCCCTCACCAAGACTGGCACTCAGTGCCCCTCTCACCCCCAGGACTGGCACTCAGTGCCCCTCTCACCCTCAGGACTGGCACTCAGTGTCACCCCTCACCCCCAGGACTGGCACTCAGTGTCACCCCTCACCCCCAGGACTGGCACTCAGTGCCCCTCACCCCCAGGACTGGCACTCAGTGTCACCCCTCACCCCCAGGACTGGCACTCAATGTCACCCCTCACCCCCATGACTGGCACTCAGTGTCACCCCTCACCCCCAGGACTGGCACTCAGTGCCCCTCACCCCCAGGACTGGCACTCAGTGCCCCCTCACCCCCAGGACTGGCACTCAGTGCCCCTCACCCCCAGGACTGGCACTCAGTGCCCCTCACCCCCAGGACTGGCACTCAGTGTCACCCCTCTCCCCCAGGATTGGCACTCAGTGTCACCCCTCACCCCCAGGACTGGCACTCAGTGCCCCTCACCCCCAGGACTGGCACTCAGTGCCACTCAACCCCAGGACTGGCACTCAGTGTCACCCCTCACCCCCAGGACTGGCACTCAGTGTCACCCCTCACCCCCAGGACTGGCACTCAGTGCCCCTCATCCCCAGGACTGGCACTCAGTGTCACCCCTCACCCCCAGGACTGGCACTCAGTGTCACCCCTCACCCCCAGGACTGGCACTCAGTGTCACCCCTCACCCCCAGGACTGGCACTCAATGTCACCCCTCACCCCCAGGACTGGCACACAGTGTCACCCCTCACCCCCAGGACTGGCACTCAGTGCCCCTCTCACCCCAGGACTGGCACTCAGTGTCATCTCTCACCCCCAGGACTGGCACTCAGTGTCACCCCTCACCCCCAGGACTGGCACTCAGTGTCACCCCCTCACCCCCAGGACTGGCACTCAGTGTCACCCCTCACCCCAGGACTGGCACTCAATGCCCCCTCACCCCCTGGACTGGCACTCAGTGCCCCCTCACACCCAAGACTGGCACTCTGTGCCCCCTCACCCCCAAGACTGGCACTCAGTGCCCTCTCACTCCCAGGACTGGCACTCAGTGCCCCTCTCACCCTCAGGACTGGCACTCAGTGCCCCCTTACCCCCAAGACTGGCACTCAGTGCCCCCTCACCCCCAAGACTGGCACTCAGTGCCCCCTCACCAAGACTGGCACTCAGTGTCACCCCTCACCCCAGGACTGGCACTCAGTGCCCCCTCACCCCCAAGACTGGCACTCTGTGCCCCCTCACCCCCAAGACTGGCACTCAGTGCCCTCTCACTCCCAGGACTGGCACTCAGTGCCCCTCTCACCCCCAGGACTGGCACTCAGTGTCACCCCTCACCCCCAGGACTGGCACTCAGTGTCACCCCTCACCCCCAGGACTGGCACTCAGTGTCACCCCTCACCCCCAGGACTGGCACTCAGTGTCACCCCTCACCCCAGGACTGGCACTCAGTGTCACCCCTCACCCCAGGACTGGCACTCAGTGTCACCTCTCACCCCCAGGACTGGCACTCAGTGTCACCCCTCACCCCCAGGACTGGCACTCAGTGCCCCTCTCACCCCCAGGACTGGCACTCGATGACACCTCTAACCCCCAGGACTGGCACTCAGTGTCACCCCTCACCCCCAGGACTGGCACTCAGTGTCACCCCTCACCCCCAGGACTGGCACTCAGTGTCACCCCTCACCCCCAGGACTGGCACTCCGTGCCCCTCTCACCCCCTGGACTGGCACTCAGTGTCACCTCTCACCCCCAGGACTGGCACTCAATGTCACCCCTCACCCCCAGGACTGGCACTCAGTGTCACCCCTCACCCCCAGGACTGGCACTCCGTGCCCCTCTCACCCCCTGGACTGGCACTCAGTGTCACCTCTCACCCCCAGGACTGGCACTCCGTGCCCCTCACCCCCAGGACTGGCACTCAGTGCCCCTCTCACCCCCAGGACTGGCACTCAGTGCCCCTCACCCCCAGGACTGGCACTCAGTGCCCCTCTCACCCCCTGGACTGGCACTCAGTGCCCCTCTCACCCCCAGGACTGGCACTCAGTGCCCCTCTCACCCCCAGGACTGGCACTCAGTGCCCCTCTCACCCCCTGGACTGGCACTCAGTGTCACCCCTCACCCCCTGGACTGGCACTCAGTGTCACCTCTCACCCCCAGGACTGGCACTCAGTGTCACCCCTCACCCCCAGGACTGGCATTCAGTGCCCCCTCTCACCCCAGGACTGGCACTCAGTGTCACCTCTCACCCCAGGACTGGCACTCAGTGTCACCCCTCACCCCCAGGACTGGCATTCAGTGCCCCCTCTCACCCCAGGACTGGCACTCAGTGCCCCCTCTCACCCCAGGACTGGCACTCAGTGTCACCCCTCACCCCAGGACTGGCACTCAGTGTCACCCCTCACCCCCAGGACTGGCACTCAGTGTCACCTCTCACCCCCAGGACTGGCACTCAGTGTCACCCCTCACCCCCAGGACTGGCACTCAGTGTCACCTCTCACCCCAGGACTGGCACTCAGTGTCACCCCTCACCCCCAGGACTGGCACTCAGTGTCACCCCTCACCCCCAGGACTGGCACTCAGTGTCACCCCTCACCCCCAGGACTGGCACTCAATGTCACCCCTCACCCCCAGGACTGGCACACAGTGTCACCCCTCACCCCCAGGACTGGCACTCAGTGCCCCTCTCACCCCAGGACTGGCACTCAGTGTCATCTCTCACCCCCAGGACTGGCACTCAGTGTCACCCCTCACCCCCAGGACTGGCACTCAGTGTCACCCCCTCACCCCCAGGACTGGCACTCAGTGTCACCCCTCACCCCAGGACTGGCACTCAATGCCCCCTCACCCCCTGGACTGGCACTCAGTGCCCCCTCACCCCCAAGACTGGCACTCTGTGCCCCCTCACCCCCAAGACTGGCACTCAGTGCCCTCTCACTCCCAGGACTGGCACTCAGTGCCCCTCTCACCCTCAGGACTGGCACTCAGTGCCCCCTTACCCCCAAGACTGGCACTCAGTGCCCCCTCACCCCCAAGACTGGCACTCAGTGCCCCCTCACCAAGACTGGCACTCAGTGTCACCCCTCACCCCAGGACTGGCACTCAGTGCCCCCTCACCCCCAAGACTGGCACTCTGTGCCCCCTCACCCCCAAGACTGGCACTCAGTGCCCTCTCACTCCCAGGACTGGCACTCAGTGCCCCTCTCACCCCCAGGACTGGCACTCAGTGTCACCCCTCACCCCCAGGACTGGCACTCAGTGTCACCCCTCACCCCCAGGACTGGCACTCAGTGTCACCCCTCACCCCCAGGACTGGCACTCAGTGTCACCCCTCACCCCAGGACTGGCACTCAGTGTCACCCCTCACCCCAGGACTGGCACTCAGTGTCACCTCTCACCCCCAGGACTGGCACTCAGTGTCACCCCTCACCCCCAGGACTGGCACTCAGTGCCCCTCTCACCCCCAGGACTGGCACTCGATGACACCTCTAACCCCCAGGACTGGCACTCAGTGTCACCCCTCACCCCCAGGACTGGCACTCAGTGTCACCCCTCACCCCCAGGACTGGCACTCAGTGTCACCCCTCACCCCCAGGACTGGCACTCCGTGCCCCTCTCACCCCCTGGACTGGCACTCAGTGTCACCTCTCACCCCCAGGACTGGCACTCCGTGCCCCTCACCCCCAGGACTGGCACTCAGTGCCCCTCTCACCCCCAGGACTGGCACTCAGTGCCCCTCACCCCCAGGACTGGCACTCAGTGCCCCTCTCACCCCCTGGACTGGCACTCAGTGCCCCTCTCACCCCCAGGACTGGCACTCAGTGCCCCTCTCACCCCCAGGACTGGCACTCAGTGCCCCTCTCACCCCCTGGACTGGCACTCAGTGTCACCCCTCACCCCCTGGACTGGCACTCAGTGTCACCTCTCACCCCCAGGACTGGCACTCAGTGTCACCCCTCACCCCCAGGACTGGCATTCAGTGCCCCCTCTCACCCCAGGACTGGCACTCAGTGTCACCTCTCACCCCAGGACTGGCACTCAGTGTCACCCCTCACCCCCAGGACTGGCATTCAGTGCCCCCTCTCACCCCAGGACTGGCACTCAGTGCCCCCTCTCACCCCAGGACTGGCACTCAGTGTCACCTCTCACCCCAGGACTGGCACTCAGTGTCACCCCTCACCCCCAGGACTGGCACTCAGTGTCACCTCTCACCCCCAGGACTGGCACTCAGTGTCACCCCTCACCCCCAGGACTGGCACTCAGTGTCACCTCTCACCCCAGGACTGGCACTCAGTGTCACCCCTCACCCCCAGGACTGGCACTCAGTGTCACCCCTCACCCCCAGGACTGGCACTCAGTGTCACATCTCACCCCCAGGACTGGCACTCAGTGTCACCCCTCACCCCCAGGACTGGCACTCAGTGTCACCTCTCACCCCCAGGACAGGCACTCAGTGCCCCTCGCCCCCAGGACTGGCACTCAGTGCCCCTCACCCCCAGGACTGGCACTCAGTGCCCCTCTCACCCCCAGGACTGGCACTCAGTGTCACCTGTCACCCCCAGGACTGGCACTCAGTGTCACCTCTCACCCCAGGACTGGCACTCAGTGTCACCCCTCACCCACAGGACTGGCACTTAGTGTCACCCCTCACCCCCAGGACTGGCATTCAGTGCCCCCTCTCACCCCGAGGACTAGCACTCAGTGTCACCCCTCAGCCCCAGGACTGGCACTCAGTGTCACCCCTCACCCCAGGACTGGCACTCAGTGCCCCCTCACCCCCTGAACTGGCACTCAGTGCCCCCTCACCCCCAAGACTGGCACTCTGTGCCCCCTCACCCCCAAGACTGGCACTCAGTGCCCTCTCACTCCCAGGACTGGCACTCAGTGCCCCTCTCACCCTCAGGACTGGCACTCAGTGCCCCCTTACCCCCATGACTGGCACTCAGTGGCCCCTCACCCCCAAGACTGGCACTCAGTGCCCCCTCACCAAGACTGGCACTCGGTGTCACCTCTCACCCCCAGGACTGGCACTCAGTGTCACCCCTCACCCCCAGGACTGGCACTCAGTGTCACCCCTCACCCCCAGGACTGGCACTCAGTGTCACCCCTCACCCCAGGACTGGCACTCAGTGTCACCCCTCACCCCAGGACTGGCACTCAGTGTCACCTCTCACCCCCAGGACTGGCACTCAGTGTCACCCCTCACCCCCAGGACTGGCACTCAGTGTCACCCCTCACCCCAGGACTGGCACTCAGTGTCACCTCTCACCCCCAGGACTGGCACTCAGTGCCCCCTCACCCCCAGGACTGGTACTCAGTGTCACCCCTCACCCCCAGGACTGGCACTCAGTGCCCCTCTCACCCCCAGGACTGGCACTCGATGACACCTCTAACCCCCAGGACTGGCACTCAGTGTCACCCCTCACCCCCAGGACTGGCACTCAGTGTCACCCCCTCACCCCCAGGACTGGCACTCAGTGCCCCTCACCCCCAGGACTGGCACTCAGTGCCCCCTCACCAAGACTGGCACTCAGTGCCCCTCTCACCCCCAGGACTGGCACTCAGTGCCCCTCTCACCCTCAGGACTGGCACTCAGTGTCACCCCTCACCCCCAGGACTGGCACTCAGTGTCACCCCTCACCCCCAGGACTGGCACTCAGTGTCACCCCTCACCCCCAGGACTGGCACTCAGTGTCACCTCTCACCCCCAGGACTGGCACTCAGTGTTACCCCTCACCCCCAGGACTGGCACTCAGTGTCACCCCTCACCCCCAGGACTGGCACTCAATGTCACCCCTCACCCCCATGACTGGCACTCAGTGTCACCCCTCACCCCCAGGACTGGCACTCAGTGCCCCTCTCACCCCCAGGAGTGGCACTCGGTGTCACCTCTCACCCCAGGACTGGCACTCAGTGCCCCCTCACCCCCAGGACTGGCACTCAGTGTTACCCCTCACCCCCAGGACTGGCACTCAGTGTCACCCCTCACCCCCAGGACTGGCACCCAATGTCACCCCTCACCCCCATGACTGGCACTCAGTGTCACCCCTCACCCCCAGGACTGGCACTCAGTGCCCCTCTCACCCCCAGGAGTGGCACTCGGTGTCACCTCTCACCCCAGGACTGGCACTCAGTGCCCCCTCACCCCCAGGACTGGCACTCAGTGCCCCTCACCCCCAGGACTGGCACTCAGTGCCCCTCACCCCCAGGACTGGCACTCAGTGTCACCCCTCTCCCCCAGGACTGGCACTCAGTGTCACCCCTCACCTCCTGGGCTGGCACTCAGTGCCCCTCACCCCCAGGACTGGCACTCAGTGCCCCTCACCCCCAGGACTGGCACTCAGTGTCACCCCTCACCCCCAGGACTGGCACTCAGTGTCACCCCTCACCCCCAGGACTGGCACTCAGTGCCCCTCACCCCCAGGACTGGCACTCAGTGCCCCTCACCCCCAGGACTGGCACTCAGTGTCACCCCTCACCCCCAGGACTGGCACTCAGTGTCACCCCTCACCCCCAGGACTGGCACTCAGTGTCACCCCTCACCCCCAGGACTGGCACTCAATGTCACCCCTCACCCCCAGGACTGGCACTCAATGTCACCCCTCACCCCCAGGACTGGCACACAGTGTCACCTCTCACCCTCAGGACTGGCACACAGTGTCACCTCTCACCCCCAGGACTGGTACTCAATGTCACCCCTCACCCCCAGGACTGGCACTCAGTGCCCCTCTCACCCCCAGGACTGGCACACAGTGTCACCTCTCACCCTCAGGACTGGCACTCAGTGTCACCCCTCACCCTCAGGACTGGCACTCAGTGTCACCCCTCACCCCCAGGACTGGCACTCAGTGTCACCTCTCACCCCAGGACTGCAGGGTGTGCTGCAAAAGTTCAATAACCTGATGAGGGCAGGCAAGGGAACAGCCCAGCCCCTGTTCCTTTTCTCTCATGGGCACCAACCCGCTGTTTACCCTCTGGAATTACTAACTGCACAAGTCACCCTTCACTCTGCACTGTGGTTAAGAGGGAGACTAACTCCGGATCTTACAATATGTGCCGCCTTCTTCTACTCAGAAATTTCTACTGAAAGCTGAGGGTTTAATACAGGAGCTTGCAATGCTTCCTGAATGCCATCTATTACCTGATGAAAACAAGGCCACCGGCCGCGTGGGTGATAATACACTGATCCCCTGTGGCTGCCTGAAATTAACCAGTGCCAGAGAAACTGAGTGTGGTGGTGACTTTCATCTTGGCCTCAGGTAAGCAGCAACAAATAAACATTCAGCATTGTAATATATGCGAATAAACTCCCAGAATTGTAATATATGCCAATAAACTCCCAGCATTGTTATATATGCTAATAAACTCCCAGGATTGGTGCCGAGCTCGAAATTCATTGAGGTGGGGGCATAAGGGGATGAAGCTCAGGCCTTTGCTGAGGACTGATCATTCAGGGTCAGAGGGGATAGTGAAAACACGGCAGTGGGTGAGATTGGAAGAAGGGGTGGGGTCAGAGGAAAGTGAAGGGGAAGAAGGCTCCGGAGGGGCATTGGTGTCCAAGAGTTGTTGACACCTGAAAGGAAAAGTTTTTGTTAAAGCGCCGGATGGGGCGTAGGATGAAATGGAACTGTGGACCAGGACAGCTTTGAGATAGAGTGAGTCGGTGCTGCTGAAGAGAGAGGTTGAGAGCGTGCATGTGACGGCACATGGCATTGAGCGTGGATCTCAGGATGTGGCGAAAGCAGTGGTTCGAGGAACGCTAAATATCTTGGAGATATCTGTAATCCTGTTTGATCCAAAACATGAAGGGTGGAATTTCAGTTGGAATCCACGTGGAATAAGTCGGAGTCGGAGACAGTTGCTGAGGAAAGATATGTGGCTGTGAAGGCGAGTTTTGGTAGATACCTGATCAGACACGAGAAGCAAAACAGAAAGCAATGAAGATGAACAAGGTAAAAGAGACAAACGGAAATCCCATCAGAGAGAAAAGCAGAACTTCTTCAAGGTGGGCATTCCTAGAAGGGAAGTGGCAGTGAACCAAACACTAATACAAAAGCAAAATACTGCGGATGCTGGAAATGTGAAATAAATACAGAAAATTCTGGAAATACTCAGCAGGTCAGGCAGCATCTGTGGAGAGAGAAACAGAGTTAACGTTTCAGGTCGATGACCTTTCGTCAGAAGTGGAAAAAGTTAGAAATGTAACAGATTTTAAGCAAGTGCAGGGGCAGGGAAAGGGGCGAAGGGAGGAAAGAACAAAAGGGAAGGTCTGTGATAGGATGGGAGGCAGGAGAGATTAAAAGACAAAAGGGATGATGGTGCAAGGCAAAAGGAGATGGTAATGGAACAAGTAAAGAAACAAAAGGTGAGTCTAGAAAGGTGTAAATGGGAATGGCAGAATCATCAACAGCTGAAAAAATAGGGGCAGAGGTTATGGTCTGAAATTGTTGAATTCGATGTTGAGTCCAGAAGGCTGTAAAGTGCCTAATCGAAAGATGAGGTGCTGTTCCTCGAGCTAACATTGAGCTTCGTTGGAACAGTGTAAGAGGCCGAGGACGGAGAGGTCAAAGTGGGAGTGGGGTGGAGAATTAAAGTGACAGGCGACCGGAAGCTCAGGGTCACGCTTACGGACTGAACGGAGGTGTTCCACAAAGCAGTCACTCAATCTGCGTTTGGTCTCCCCAATGTAGAGGAGACCGCATCGTGAGCAGAAAAAACAGTATACTAAATTGTAAGAAGTACAAATAAATCGCTGTTTCACCTGGAAGGAGTGTTTGGGGTCCTGGACAGTGGGAAGGGAAGAGGTAAAAGGGCAGATGTTGCATCTCCTGCACTTGCATGGGAAGGTGCCGTGGGAAGGGGAGGGGGTGTTGGGGGTGATTGAGGAGAGTGGACCAGGGTGTCGCGGAGGGAGCAGGCCCTTCGGAATGCTGAAAGGGGAGAAGATGTGTTTGGTGGTGGGATCACGCTGGAGGTGGCGGAAATGGCGGAGGATGATCCGTTGAATGTGGAGGGTGGTGGGGTGAAAGGTGAGGACAAATGAAACCCTATCATGGTTCTGGGAGGGAGGGGAAGGGGTGAGAGCAGAAGTGTGGGAAATAGAACGGACATGGTCGAGGGCCATGTCGACCAAGGTAGAGGGGAATCCTTGGTTGAGGAAAAAGGGAGACATATCGGAAGCGCTAGCATTGAAGGTGGTTCCATAAGAGGAGATTTGATAGAGGTGTTCAGAATCATGAAGGGTTTAGATAGGGTAATGGCTGAAGGGTCAATAACGAGAGGGCACAGATTTAAGGTGATTGGCAGAAGAGCCAGTGGCAGCATGAGGAAATCTTTTCTACGCAAAGAGTGGTTAGGATTTGGAGTGCACTGCCTGATAGCAGTGGAAGCAGATTCAATAGTAACCTTCAAAAGGGAATTGGATAAATACTTGAAGGAGAAAAAATTGCAGGGATATCGGGAAAGAGGGGGAGTGGGACTGACTGGATTGCTCTTCGAAAGAGCCTGCATAGACTCAATGGCCCGAATGGTCTCATTCTTTACTGTACTATTCTATGATTCCATGATTCTAATAAACTCCCAGCATTGTAATATATGCTAATAGCTGCTTGGAGCCCAATACAGTCCCAGCAGCCCAGCTAAAACCATCCAGTGTCACAGGGTGGCTGGATTCTGTCGTCTGCTTGGACCAGGGGGTTCAAACCGGTTCCAGCCCGTCAAACAGTTTTACCCGGCCCGCAGACTGCCCCTCAGGTGAGAAATTTTCCCCAAGTGCCCCTTGAAACCTTGACAGCTGAATTCAGAGTTCTGGAAGTCGGTCTGTCCCGGAGCCGTCTCGCGGGGCCTCGGAGCAGTTTCCAGAGCTCCTCCGCCGATCCGCATCTTGCCGCGTGTTGAGTTCCGTACACACCCCTCCCCACTCGTGCTCCCTGATCCTCCAATCACAGCTTCACTTTTTCCCGCTCTCTCTCCGGTCACTTGCGCTTTTCCCATCGGGTTTGAGCGCTCAGCTCGCGCCCGTCCTTCAGTCACTCTGCAGAGGGGTCTTGGCTCCTCTGCTCTGCAGCTAAACAGCCTTTTAAATGGGAATCAACAGAGAGGCTCCTGGGAGCTCAGGCCTGCAGCAAAACCAAGTCTAGTGTCAAAAACACACCAAAGATGGTGGCCCCTGGCAGGATAGAATCCCCAGCATGAATTTAAGCAAGAAATTAGCCGATTGTGTATCTAAATTTTGAAAAAAAACACAGCAATGTATTTTCTGGCCGAGTACTCAACGGAGGGCAAATTGCAACAGCAGTATTTCTTCATGTACGGAGTTCTGGACGAGAAAAGATCACGGGTGATCTAGTTCTCCTTCAACCATCCTGGTAGTCGCATGATACAACGATAATGGAATTGCTGACTAATGATGGCAATCAATTTCTATCATTGGCCCCAATTTTAATTGGGGGGGGGGGGTGGGTACAGTGCGCACGAGCCTGAAGCAGGAGGTTGCACCGGGGACCCACAGGATCCAGCAGTTAGGAAGTGGTACAATGTGGGGGGGGGGGTGTTTCTTGGGGGGTAAAGGCAATTGGCGGAGTGGGGGGAGGCCTGGGACAAGGGAGGCTCACGTTTTCCTTGTTTAACCCAGAGGAGCACTCCTGCCCCACAAGGAAACCTAATTTTTTTTAATTCATTTATGGGGTGTGGGCGTCGCTGGGAAGGCCAGCATTTATTGCCCATCCCTAATTGCCCTTGAGAAGGTGGTGGTGAGCCGCCTTCTGAACCGCTGCAGTCCGTGTGGTGAAGGTACTCCCACAGTGCTGTTAGGGAGGGAGTACCAGGATTTTGACCCAGCGACGATGAAGGATCAGGATGGTGTGTGACTTGGAGGGAAACTTGGAGGTAAATTTAAACTTGCCTCGCTGGGACTCTTCTGGCCCACAACCCCCCTCCCGACAGGTCTGGTATGACAGGTAAACCATCACTGTTCCCCCACTCAGGCCTTGGGCTGAAATACCAGATTGGGGCCCAATCTGCATATTTTAAGAGGACCCCGCCAGCTTGGGTCGGGTGTCCTGCTTGCCTGCTCAAAATAGCAGGTTAACATCGGGACCCGGCAGGCAGGTAGTGTGATTTGAGACAGTAAGTCATTTAACTCATTTTAACTGCAACCCACTGCCCAGTTTCCACCAGGTGGAGGAGTTAAAATCGGGGTCAATTAGTCTACAACACACTCAGACATGACATGAGGAAAGCCCCAGTGATGGAGAGTTTTGGGAGCCTCCCAAGCATTCGCCGTGCATATGTCACGCCTTCTGCTGTTTCACATAATTTTCTTGTTCAGCAGCCTGAGAGTTACTCTAAGTGTAGCCGCCCCTCACAGTCCAAACTCTGCACCTTCTAGTTTCTGCCCCTGCTGAGTGTGTGGACCAGGATACAACCCGCAGTGACTGGCATATAGGAACTTACGGAGGATTCCCACTAAATCCTCCGCAGACCAGAGACTTGATCGGCTGAAAAAACAAATCAAACATATTTGGAGAATGGGGTAGAGCTGTAAAATACAGAGGGGGGCAGAGACCAGGCGGGTAATCACACCACTTGTCCAATGTCACATGCAGGGAACGATAGCATAGTGGTTATGTTACTGGACTAGTAATCCAGAGATGCGAGTTTAAATCCCACTACTGGCAGCTGGGTAATTTAAATTCAATTAATTAAATAAATCTGGAATAAAAAGCTACTATCAGTAATGCTATCAGATTGTCGTAAAAACCCAGCTAGTTCACTAATGCCATTTAGGGAAGGAAATCTGCCATCCTTAACTGGTCTGGCCTATTTGTGACTCCAGCAATATGGTTGACTCTTAACTGCCTCTGAAATGGCCTAGCAAGCCACTCAGTTGTACAAAACTGCTACAAGAAACAATAAGAAACTTGTCCAAAAAAGCAACAGCCTGACATAGTCATACTCACAGAATCATACCTTTCAGCCAATGTCCCAAACTCCTCCATCACCATCCCTGGGTATGTCCTGTCCCACCAGAGGTGGCGGCACAGTGGTATACAGTCAGGAGGGATTGGCCCTGGGAATCCTCAACATTGACTCCAGACTCCATGAAGTCTTATGGCATCAGGTCAAGCACGGGCAAACAAACCTCCTGCTGATTACCACCTACTGCCCTCCCTCAGCTGCTGAATCAGTACTCCTCCATGTTGAACACCACTTGGAAGAAGCACTGAGAGTAGCAAAGGCACAGAATGTACTCTGGGTGGGAGACTTCAATGTCCATCACCAAGAGTGGCTCGGTAGCAGCACTGCTGGCCGAGTCCTGAAGGACATAGCTGCCAGTCTGAGCCTGCGGCAGGTGGTGAGAACCAACACGAAGGAAAAACCTACTTGACCTCGTCCTCACCAATCTACCTGTCGCAGATGCATCTGTCCATTACAACCGCACACAAAATCTCGTCTTCACACTGAGGATACCCTGCATCGTGTTGTGTGGCGCTACCACCGTGCTAATTGGGATAGATTCAGAACAGATCTAGCAGCTCAAAACTGGACATCCATGAGCCACTGTGGGCCATCAACATCAGCAGAATTGTATTCCACCACAATCTGTAACCTCATGGCCCATCATATCCCTCACTCTACCACTACCATCAAGCCAGGGGACCAACCCTGGTTCAATGAGGACTGCAGAAGAGCATGCCAGAAAACTAGCACCAGGCATACCTAAAAATGAGGTGCCAACCTGGGGAAGCTGCAACACCGGAGGCAGCATGCTATAGACAGAGCTAAGCAATCAGATCAAAGCTCTGCAGTCTTGCCACATCCAGTCGTGAATGGTGGTGGACAATTAAACAACCAATGGGAGGGGGAGGCTCCATGAATATTCCCATCCTCAATGATGGTGGAGCCCAAAAGACAAGGCTGAAGCATTTGCAACCATCTTCAACCAGAAGTGCCAAGAGGATGATCCATCTCGGCCTCCTCCTGAGCTCCCCACCATCACAGAAGCCAGTCTTCAGCCAATTCGATTCACTCCACATGATATCAAGAGACGGCTGAGCGCACTGGATACAGCAAAGGCTGTGGGTCCCGACAACATCCCGGCTGTCGTGCTGAAGACTTGTGCTCCAGAACTAGCCGTGCCTCTAGCCAAGCTGTTCTAGTACAGCTACAACACTGGCATCTACCCGACAATGTGGAAAACTGCCCAGGTATGTCCTGTCCACAAAAAAGCAGGAAAATCCAATCGGGCCAATTACCGCTCCATCAGTCTACTCTCAATCATCAATAAAGTAATGGGAGGTGTCATCGACAGTGCTATCAAGCAGCACCTGCTCACCAATGCTCAGTTTGGGTTCCTCCAGGACCACTCGGCTCCAGACCTCATTACAGCCTTGGTCCAGATATGGACAAAAGAGCTGAATTTCAGAGGTGAAGTGAGAGTGAATGCTTCATCAATGCCCTCATAAAATATGAAGTCAATGGGAATTAGAGGGAAAACTCTCCAGTGGCTGGAGTCATACCTAGCACAACGGAAGGTGGTTGTTGGAGATCAATCATTTCAGCCCCAGGACATCGCTGCAGGAGATCCTCAGGGCAGTGCCCTAGGCCCAACCATCTTCAGTTGCTTCATCAATGGCCTTCCTTCCATCATAAGGTCAGAAGTGGGGATGTTCCCTGATGATTGCACATCTGATCAGAAAAGATGGAGCAGGGAAATGGAACAACAGAGGGTGTTCGCCGGGGAGAGGTCCCACTTCGTCCCGCATTAAAAGGGGCAAAACACATCGGCTGAACAGTGTTCAGTGCCATTCACAACTCCTCAGATAATAAAGCAGTCCATGCCCGCATGCAACAAGACCTGGACGACGTTCAGGCTTGTGCTGATAAGTGGCAGGTAACATCCGCGCCACAGAAGTGCCAGGCAATGACTATCTCCAACTAGCGAGAGTCTAAACACCGCCCCTTGACATTCAACGGCATTACCGTCACCGAATCCCCCACCATCAACATCCTGGGGGTCACTATTGACTAGAAACTTAACTGGACCAGCCACATAAATACTGTGGCAACAAGAGCAGGTCAGAGGCGAGGCAAGAGTACTCTCCACTTGCCTGGATGAGTGCAGTTCCAACAACACTCAAGAAGCTCGACATCCTTCAGGACAAAGCAGCCTGCTTGACTGGCACCCCATCTACCACCTTAAACTTTCGCTCCCTCCACCAATGGCGTACCGTGGCTGATGTGTGTACCATCTACAAGATGCACTGCAGCAACTCGCCAAGGCTTCTTCGGCAGCACCTCCCAAACCCACAACCTCTTCCACCTAGAAGGTGGTGGTGTTCCCATGCAGCAGGCGCATGGGAACACCACCACCTCCAAGTTCCCCTCCAAGTCACACACCATCCTGACTTAGAAGTATATCGCCGATCCTTCATCGTCGCTGGGTCAAAATCCTGGAACTCCCTACCTAACAGCACTGTGGGAGTACCTTCACCACACGGACTGCAGTGATTCAAGAAGGCAGCTCACCACCACCTGCTCAAGGGCAATTAGGGATGGGCAATAAATGCTGGCCTTGTCAGCAACGCCCACATCCCATAAAACGAATTTAAAAAAAAGAGTTGAGAAAGAGATCAAAAGCTGGTGAGTGAAAGACTGGGATGGGGAGGTGAAGACAGCGAGCTTCCTCCCCGAGACCAAATCCAGGGATCATTTACACCGAGACACCAAATCCAGGGACCACTTATATTGTGAAACCAAATTCAGGAACTACTTACATTGAGACCCCAAATCCAGGGACCACTTACACCGAGAGACCAAAACCAGGGACCACTTACACTGAGACTATAAAATGGGAATCAGTGAGCCTCAGTATGAGGAATGGTCATGGTGGTGAAACCAGCTCTAGTGAGGGCAAAAGGCAGGTAATGGATGAAGATATGATGATGGAAACAGATGGCAACTGGTGGGACAACCTTATCAGAATCCCTTTTCAGACAGGCCAACGATTGGATGTAACCAGTGCAACACCTGCATCCGCCTGTTCTTGTCCCAAAATCCCAAGACTAATGTCAGTGATGTCTTTTTCTGTGAGAAATGTAGAGATGTGAAAGAAGGGAGGAAATCGGGCTCAGGCCAGAAGGAAGGTTCTTTGAATGAACAAATCATGAGGCTGTTTTATGACTCGTCTGTGTGAGATTAAAAAAAACATAAAATGAAAAAAGACGTGTCTAGTGACAATGTTGTTGTCAATAGTGATTTCTAACCGAAACCCTAATCCCTATCCCTAACTACCAACCCTAATCCTAACCACTACGCCTAATTCTAACCTCTATCCTAACCTCTAACCCAAAATCATGCAGTGTCGATAGCCCGATGCAGAGTCGTATTGTGGTGTCAATAGACATTGTGTTGTCCCCGATGAAGCAGGTTGCGTTGTCAATAGTCACTCCAAACCTAGGGGCGTGGGGAAAGGTCATCCAAAGAAACCTTGAAAAAAGCCCAGGGGGAGTTATTTTATTTGAACTGTAAAGGTTACAGAGTAAAGCATGCAGATTGCCATGGGAAGGAAGGACTCCTCGTTTCCCCTCTTCTTACAGTTTTCCTTCCCACTGTGGAGGACCCAGAGATAATGCTTACAAGGTGTATGCAGCTGAGAGTGTTATGTGCTTGTGGCTTATAGCTAATAATCACTGAGACAGCCAGCTGTGGTTGTATAACAGATCAGGAATACAGGAGGTCAAACAAGACAGGTGCATTCCTGACCAGATTGGTAGGTGGCTCAGTCTCAGGTCCATTCTGACTTTGTGTTCATTCTCTTATCATCTGTCTCATATTCAACACATATTCCAGGGCAATATGATAGAAATGTTTAAAATTATGAAAGATGGGATGGGGTAAATAGAAGCAGACTGTAGCCAGTTGTTGAGAGGTCAAGACAAGGAGCCATAGATAGAAGATTAAATGCAAGAGATTTAGAACAGAGGGCAGGAGAAACCACTTCACACAGAGTGGTGAGGCTGTCGAATTCACTTTCAGGGATAGTGGTTGGGGCACAAAGTTCTGTGGTGACAAGCGGTTCTCATGTTTTATCGAAGACAGGCCTCAGCCCAGTTATTTGCTCCAAATGTTGAGGCAATGGTTCAAGCTAAGAGGTACCAGGGATCGGGAGCAGCAGTAGCAGTAAGTAAAATCTAAATGTAAGTAAGTACCAATATTGTTTATCTTCATCTATTTCTATTTTAATAACTTTTACTGAATGTGGCCCATGCCAAGTACCAGGCCCACCACATACAATGAGTTTGACACCCCTGGCTTGGGCTATACTGAGCCCGGGAGTAAGATACAGGTTCTGGCTGCAGCCAAGAGCAGTTTTCTATACTGGATAGATATCGGCTCTATACAAGTCTGAAGCAATGATAAGTGGGGCTACACCACCACCATGATTCCCACCCTTCCACCAGCCTCTCCAGTGTCTTTGGCACTTGCCTCCCCAGTGTAGTGAGGAGGGTGGTCTTTCATGAGTGAACCTGGGACTCAATCATTTTCTGAATCTAACAGTAAAAGGCTCCACATTGTAACACAATGAGCTGTACCTGTGGAAGTGCTGGTGGCTCCCTCTGGATCAGCCGGCTCCATTGTATTGATCTGATCTGAAAGAAAACCATTTCTATTAATTGCCAACAGTATAGTTCAACATGAAGATGACCGTAGTTTTAACAGTTAGAGTGATCCTGATTGTAGACTCTTAGTGCAACTCATCTTCTTTCTATGATGTAAACCTTTCTCAGTTCCTCAATCCAGTCCGTAACTGCTAGAAAATAGAGTGTGTATACTTTACAGTAAACTCTCATGCTGTGGGCTGGCATGTTACAAATGTGGGCTGGCATCGTTACAAGTGCGGGCTGGTATGTTCCAAATGTGGGCTGGCATGTTACAAGTGCGGGCTGGCATGTTACAAATGTGGGCTGGCATCGTTACAAGTGCGGGCTGGTATGTTCCAAATGTGGGCTGGCATCATTATAAGTGCGGGCTGGCATCGTTACAAGTGCGGGCTGGCATCGTTACAAGTGTGGGCTGGCATTGTTACAAGTGTGGATTGGCATGTTACAAGTACAGCTGGTATTTTTAAAAATGTGGGTTAGCATGTTACAAGCGTGGGCTGGTCCGCATTACAAGTGTGGACTGGCATCATTATGGCACCAGTATGGGCTAGCATTGTTACAAGTATGGACGTAACCTTGTTTTGAAACAATTTTTCCAACTGTGTGATTGGAGTAGTGCTGTGGTTAAGGAAAGACAGAAACTCCAAGTGCTAAACTGGAATGGAAAGCACAACAACTAGAGAAAGGAAAGCAAAATACTGTGGATGGTGGAGATTTGAAATAAAAACAGAGAATTCTGGAAATACTCAGCAGGTCAGGCAGCCTCTGTGGAGAGAGAAACAAAGTTAACATTTCATCAGAATTGGAAAAAGTTAGAGATGCAACAGGGTTTAAGCAAGTACAGAGGCAGGGAAAGGTGAGAGCAGAGGAAAGAACAAAAAGGAAGGTCTGTGATAGGGTAGAAGGCAGGAGTGATTAAATGACAAAAGGGATGATGGCACAAGGCAAAAAGGGATGGTAATGGGACAAGTAAAAAAATAAAAGATGGGTCTAGAGGAGGAGTAAATGGCAACAGCAGAATCATTACCAGCACCTGCTGTCCGAAAAGATGGGAGCAGTGGTTATGATCTGAAATTGTTGAAGTCAATGTTGATTCTGGAAGGCTGTAAAGTGCCTGATCGAAAGATGAGGTGCTATTCCTCGAGATTCCGTTGAGCTTCATTGGAGCAGTGTAGGAGGCCAAGGACAGAGAGGTCAGAGTGGGAGTGGGGCAGTTAATTAAAATGACAGGCGACCAGAAGCTCAGGGTTACACTTACGGACTGAACGGAGGTGTGCTGCAAAGCGATCACCCAATCTGCGTTTGGTCTCCTCAATGTACAGGAGACCGCATCATGAGCAGCGAAACAATCCTTCCAGGTGAACCAGCAATTGACTTGTACTTCTTTCAATTTTGTATACTGTATTCACTGCTCATGATGCGGTGAACAAGTATAGGGAATTGGGACTCATTGGTGAGTCCCAACTCCCTATACTTTCACAAATGTCTCTAACAGCATTGGTATCTTGGTAAGCTTTCAGTGACAGGTCCAATGAATGTGCATTGCTTCAGCTGTTGGAATTAAGCTAATGCCTCCATTGGAGCTCCCCCCAATCGCCAAAGAACGATACAACAGAACAGCTTCAGACTTCCTTATATCTTTAAAATTATTGAGCAAGTTTGTTCTACAAGAATTGTAGAAGAGAATAGCAGTTTTAATATACAGTTATCTATTTACCACCTAACTCCTCAACAGGAAAATAATATTTGGATTTTATCTCTAAGTATAAGCTAACCCTTTGTAAATAACTTTTATATTGCAGAGTGTTTCTTTTCTTATATTTCATATCTGCAGGAGCCTGTACTAATTTAAATAATCTCTTGGAAGTTTCAAACCATTTTTTTTGTCAGCGGTTTCAAACTTCCTTTTCCCAGAAATGTTCAAATTGACTCTAAGAATCAAACAGAATAGCTCCATAAAGATCTCAGAAACTATGACTGCCTGGATTCGGAATAACTGACCATTGAAATGTTTTAATTAACTATCCATTGCATAAAAACTGAACCAATTCCACAGCATTGTTTGCATTTAAATTAATCCTCTCATAAACCTATAACCAACAAACTTACAATGTTATACTGAGTTAGCTTTGTACAAGAATTTGAACTGCAGCCAGTTTTTAAATTGCTTGTGGATTATGACTGGATTTAAGAGCTGATGGATAGGCTGAAGGCATTAAAGGAAGCTGAGGCCCCAGGTCCAGATGCACTAGGTTACTCATTGGGACATGATCTCGCAGGTATCTTTAGGGAAGTGAGAATCTTTGAGGTAGTGAGAGCTAAAAACACTTGTAAAAGTGGCAAGGGATATCACACAGTCAAATGAGAAAACCAGGAAAAAGATTAAGGGTTATTATTCCAAAAAACTGGAGACAAGGTTGAGTGTATATGAAAGCACAAAACATTCAGAACAAAATTAGAGAATTAAAACTATTAATAACTATGGAGGGATATAGTGTGGCTATAATAGAAATGTGTCTCATGTTTAAACAGTACTGAGAACTCCATATTCCCTGAAATGGCACTTTCAGGTAAGATAGAGAGAGATCAAAAGAAAGTGGGGTGGCAGTGTCAGTGAAGGATTCATCACAGCGTTAGAATGTAAGAATGTCCTAGGGGTTGTATTAAGACAGAATACGCGTGGATATAGTTAAGACATGTGAAGAGAAATGGTACAATCTTGCTGTGTATTACACACCACCAAACAGTGAGGATAAGACAGAGGTGGAGATCTACAGATAGTTCAGAAAAGAGATGTAGGAACAACAGGGCAATAATATTAGGCGATTTTATCTATCCTAAGACAGACTGGGATGAAGGTATTGTATGTTTTAGAATGTATCTAGGACTGCTTCCCATATCAGTCTGTTTCTAGTCCAAAAAGAAAGACTCATTGCTTAATTTAATTGTGGGAAATGAAGTGAGAGTCAGAGAAGAATTGGGAAATAGCAATCACAACATAGTTTGGTTCAGCATAAGAACAGAAAAGGATAATGAAGAGTTAAAGATAAGGAAAATGAACTGGAAAAACATGAAGTTGAGTGAAACAAGGTGGGATCTGCCCAAATTAACTGGGCAGAAAAGTTAGTTAAACAGGTTGATGGATCAGCAATGGAAATCCTCAGATGGGAGTCAGATAAGAGTGCAACATAAAAATATTCCTATAAAGTTGAAAAGGATATCAAATAGAGTTCCATGATTAAATAGAGAAATTAAAAGTAAACTTAAACTAAAAAGGAGGCATACGATAAAACAAGGGCTAAAAATACTAAAGAAAATTATGAGGAATATAGAAAGTCTAATGGAAGGTGAAAGGGAGATTAGAAGGGCTAAAAGGGAATATGAAAAAAGGCCAGCAAATAATATATAAAACAAAATATATTAATATTAAAATAAACAAGGGATTTTATAAGCATATGAACAGAATAATCAAAGAGAGGGTAGGATCACTCAGGAATGAAGGGGAAATCTAATTTTGAAGGCTGAAGGTGTGGCGGAGATATTAAATAAATATTCTGCATTGGTTTTTAATAAATGATGATGGAAGTGAATAGGTAGATATACGAGAGGGGGCTATGGGACACCGTTAGAGATAAATGTAGAAAAGGAATTGATTCTGAAAAAATGATCAGAACTGAGGTAGATCAGTCACTGGGCCCTGATGGCTGGATCCTAGGCTGTTGAAAGAAGTCAGAGAGGAAACAGCAGAGACTCTGACCACAACTTGCAATCCTCCTTAAATATAAAACTTGTGCCATGGCATTAGAGAATAGCCAGTGTAGCAGCCTTGTTCAAGAGGAGAGAGAGAGAGAGAGATGGATAAACCAGTTAACTGTACACTAGTTAACCTAATGCAATTGTGGGCAAACTCTTAGAATCCATAATTTGTGATAAAATTAGCGAGCATTTAGAAATTCAAGGGTAATGCAGGACAGGGAGTATGGATTAGTTAAAGGCAAATTGACTTTTGCAAATGTAATAAGAGGTTTTTTTAATAATTAACTGATTGCACGCATGAAGGGAATGCAGTCAATGTTGCGTATATGGACTTTCAGATGGTGTTCGATAAGGTGTCACGTGTTACAAAAATTCAGACGGGAGGGTACAATTACAGTGTGACAAGTTTATAGAGGCAGTTTCCATTATAAATGTGGATATAGGAATTTATAATCAAAGTGGAAAAATAAAGATAGAATGTATGACTTTAAGATGGGAACTGAATTACTTCTGCATACCTGGTCCAATTATCAACAGCCTCGAGTCCCACTGCACCTGAAGACTACATTCAGCTTTGACTCCCCACGCGCATCACCACAAGAGATCGACTAGTATTTTCTATTTAATTACTGTTCCACAAAGTTGGGATGAGTATTGCTGTAATGTGTTGGCACTGTATTAAATATATCGCACAGGTGTCAGCTAATGTTTAATACCATGCCTGAATGTTTGGACCATCATTTTCTGTCTGGCAGTAAATTGGCATAAAAATTGGCCACATTCAAAAACAGGTGGCTGACAATACGATAAAATAGCACGGGATAGATGGGCAGTCCGTGAAGTGGATGGAAAACTAGCTGCCTCAGAGGTGACAGAGGGTGGCCATACATGGAGATGTGTTGGAATGGCAAGAAGTGCCCCAAGAATCTGTGCTGGGACCTTTGCTGTTCAATGATTTGGAAAAGGGGTGAGAGAATGACTGTCAAAATATGCAAATGACACCAGAATGGTGAGGAGAGGGAGGTTGCAAACAATCAGGGCCGGCAGATCTGGTAGAGTGGTCGAGATGCCAATATACCATCCAGCGTAATTCATCAGTAACCAACCATTTGAGTACACCCGCCTGAATACTCAACATCAGCTATCACTTCCAGTGGAACATCCCAGAAGTAGCAATGGAGGCCAGTGAATTCCTGCATGCCACATTTCCCACTGCTGTTGCCCTGAAACCACCCCAAAAACAAGTGGTAAGAATGTAGAAAGTATAGGCCACTGTGTCTGGCAGGATACCACTCAATTCAAATACAAGCATCTTGTAGGCTTTCTTTGTGGATACGATTCACTGACAGTTGATTTTAAGAGATGCATATTTTAATTTTCATGGTCATTTATTGAAAAGTATTCCTCAGCCTGTATTGTTCACGATCAAGCTGTCAGAAAGGGAAAGATGGGCAAAAGAGAGCCTGTGGATGATCAGCAACAAACCGCCACATAAAGTTTCCATTGCAGTTGAGCACAGCTGATCACAAGATAATTACAGATGAGGAAGGCCATTCGGCCCATCTTAATTCATCCATCCAGAAGCACCCGACAGCCACCCCATTGCATCATCTAATTATTTCTTAAGGGTTTCGCCTCCACTAAAGTCCATCCTAAGTTTGATCACATTGTGAAGAAGAACTTCTTGATATTGGTCTTGCAGTTGCCTTTCACCAGTGTAACCTTTATTTCCTTTTCCTACTCCCAATCTTCGATCCCTCTATAAGATCACCTCTCAGACGCTTCCTTTCCAGCCTGAAAAGCCCAAGTCTCTCCAGGCTCTCCTCCTAACACTGGGACTGGAGATCAGCCCGTGGCTCTTCTCTACACTGCCTCCAGCACTTTAATGTCTCTTTTGTGTCTTTCTGACAAAACCTGGACTCAATATTCAAGATGCAATCTGGAAAGAGCCCAGCAGAGTTCGATCATGACTTCCTCAGACTTGTATTCTACTGTTTTGGCGGTGCAGTTCAACAGGACACTGGGAGAGGATAAGGCAGAGACCATCACATGTTTTATGGGACAATTGGATAAATACTTGAAGCAGAGCAAGATACAGGGACATAGCCAGAGCAGGGCAATGGGTTTAGTTTTGGATTGATACAGAGCTATGGAGAGAGAGCGGGGTTGCAAGATTAGTTTGGGATTGATCAGGGTTATGGGGAGAGTGTGAGGCAGTGAGAATAGTTGGGATTGATACAGGGTTATGGGTAGTGCGGGCAATGGGATCAGTTTAGGATTGATACAGGACTATGGGAAGAGGGGCAGTGGGATTAAGTTTGGATTCATACGGAGGTATGGGTAGTATGGGGCAGTGGGATTAGTTTGGGATTGATACAGGACTGTGGGTAGAGTGGGACAGTGGGATTAGTTTTGGATTGCTCTGGCAAAGGGCCGGCATATGATGGGCCAAATGGCTTCCTACTGGGCTCTAAACCTCTATAGTTTACATAGGAATACATAGGATATATAGTACAGAAACAGGTCATTCGGCCCAACCAGTCTATGTGGGTGTTTATGCTCCACTCGAGCCTCCTCCCGTCTTTCCTCATCTAACCCTATCAGCATAACCCTCTATTTCCTTCTCCCTCATATGCTTATCTAATCACCCCTTAAATACATCTATACTATTTGCTTCAACCACTGCCTGTGGTAGTGAGTCCCACAGTCTCATGACTCTTTGGGTAAACAAGCTTCTTCTGAATTCCCTATTGGATTTTTTGGTGACTGTCTTATATTGATGGCCTCTAGTTTTGCTCTTCCCCACAAGTGGAAACACTCTCTCTGTATCCACTCTATCAAACCCTTTCATGATTTTAAAGACCTCTATTGGGTCACCCCCTCAGCCTTCTATTTTCAATAGAGGGAGACCCAGCTTGTTCATCCTTTCCCGATAGGTGTATCCTCGCATTTCTGGTATCATCCTTGTAAATCTTCTCTGCACCCTCTCCAGTGCCTCTATATCCTTTTTATAATATGGCGACCAGAATTGCACGCAGTACTCTAAGTGTGGTCTAACCAGGGGATCAATACAAGTTTAGCATAACTTTACTACTTTTCAATTCTATACCTGTAGAAATACACCCTAGTGCTTGGTTTGCTTCTTTATGACCTTGTTAACCTGTGTCGCTACTTTCAATGATTTGTGTATTTGTACTTCTAGATCCCTTTGTTCTTCTACCTCATTTAGATACTTAGGGCTGGATTTTGATACTGGAGACGTGATGGAGGCGGGACTCCCACTTTTTGGGTTGTAGTCCCACCTCCATCGACTTGTGGCCAACCCACTCGATTTTCCCTTGATTGACCTTGTTGAGCCCGCCCAGCGGGCTCAGCAGGCCAATTAAGGGCCACCCAGCAACAGGTGACGTCACAGATTGACATTTCATCTGTCAAGAGCTTTTGACAGATGAAATATCAGCGTTTGACAGCTCTGTGAAGCTGTCAAACACTGACAATTTGTCTTCTAACTTGAGTCCTTCCTCTCAGGCTGAGTTAGAAATCATTCCAGCACAGAAAACAGAGGCTGAAACTTTTGACAGCACCACGGCCTTTCTGCTTTCTGTGCCGGTGAGATTTCTGACTCCCGAGAACTGAAGGGCTGACGCCTGCAGGAGGAAGTTAAGGTAAGTAAAACTTTTTCCCACACTTTGCACTTACCTTACACACTTACCTCTACACACATGCACCCATCACTCACCTGCCCACCGGACATAGAAACATAGAATCTAGGAGCAGGAGTAGGCCATTCGGCCCGTCGAGCCTGCTCCACCATTCAATACGATCATGGCTGATCATCCAAATCCAGTACCCTATCCCTGCTTTAATCCCCACAGTACACATATCCCACCCTACCCCCGTAACCCGACGTATTTAATTCCCCCTAACATATCCCATCCTATCCCCATAACCCCACATATTTAATCCCCCCTAACACTAAGGGTCAATTTATCATAGCCAAATCAACCTAACCCTCCAACCCCTGCAGACCCACGGTCCGCCTCGCTAACTTGCCGTGGTTGGGACCTGTCGGGAAGCCCACATTTCAGCTTTTAAAATAGGGATTAGGCAAAAAACTGCCTGTTAACTATCTGTTAACAGGCAGTTAATTGTCACTAATCCCCTTCCCGCCTCAGGGAGGCGGGTCCCAGCACAGGTCGGGTACCCGCCTCCAGCGAAACTGGCATGGAGGCGGGTTGGGGGCGGGATGAGTTCGAGACCCCCGAATCTGCAACTTTAACCCCCCACACGCCTCCAAACCTGCCTCCACGGGTCAATGAAAATCCAGCCCTTAATTTCCAAGTAATATGTGACCTCCCTATTTTTCTTACCAAAATGTAATACCTCATATTTATGTGTTGAATTTAATTTGCCAGTTATATGCCCATTCTGCAAGTTTATTAATGTCTTCTTGTAATTTGTTGCAGTCCTCCTCAGTATAGACTATCCCCCCCAATTTGGTGTCATCCGCAAATTTAGAAATTGTGTTTTTGATTCCAAGGTCTAAATCATTAATATAAATTGTGAACAACAGTGGTCTCAGCACTGATCCTTGTGGAACGCCACTTCCCACCTTCTGCCACTCTGAATAGCTACCATTTTAACAGTTTCCAGTTTTCCGGCCCCAACCGTCTCCTCTTCACTATGGACGTACAATCCCTCTACACCTCCATTCCCCACCAGGATGGCCTGAGGGCGCTCCGCTTCTTCCTTGAACAGAGGCCCAACCAGTCCCCATCCACCACCACCCTCCTCCGCCTAGCTGAACTTGTTCTCACATTGAACAACTTCTCCTTTGACTCTACCCATTTCCTCCAAATTAAAGGTGTTGCTATGGGTACCCGCATGGGTCCTAGCTATGCCTGCCTTTTCGTGGGATATGTGGAACACTCTTTGTTCCAGTCCTACTCGGGTCCCCTCCCTCACCTCTTTTTCCGGTACATTGATGACTGTATCGGTGCCGTCTCCTGCTCTCGCCCTGAACTAGAACATTTCATTCACTATGCTTCCAATTTCCACCCTTCCCTCACCTTCACATGGTCCATCTCCGACTCTTCCCTTCTTATATATAGGTATTACGTTAGCTATCCGCCAGTCCTCTGACACTGCACCTTTTTCTAATGAATTACTAAATATGTGTAGTAAGGCCTCTGCTACCTCTTCCCTAGATTCTTTTCAAATGCGCGGATGTAATCCGTCCGGACCAGGGGTTTTATCCTCTTTGAGTTTCATTAGTTTATTTAGTAAATCTCCTCGATTTATTTTAAATGCAGTTAACTCATTACGAATCTTATCATCCAATGTCATCTCCATCTGTTCTATCTCCCTGGTAAATACTGAAGCAAAGTAATTATTTAATATCTCTGTCATCTCTCTATTGCTGCCTGTGGTAATATCCTCTCCATCCCCAAGTGGCCCTATTCCCATCCCGACCTTCCTTTTTTTATTTATGTGCCTGTAAAATATTTTACTATTTTGTTTAATGTTCCTTGATAATTTAATTTCATAGTTTCTTTTTGCCTTCCGAATTGTTTTTTTGACTTCTCTCCTAATCCCTTCATATTCTCCCCTATCATGCTCTCCCCTGCTGTCCATGTACTTAATGTATGCCTCTTTCCTTACTTTCAATTTTTCCCTTATGATTTTATTCATCCACGGTGTCTCATTAGTATTTAGCTTGTTCTTGTTCATTAGCAGAATATATTTTTCCTGGACTCTGTTGAACATCATTTTAAATGTTTTCCATTGCTGTTCTACATCATTGCTTGCCAATACTGTTGTTCATTTTATTTTCCCCAAGTTCCATTCTCAGCCCCTCAAAGTCAGCTTTTCTCCAATCTATTACCCTGGTCTTTCCCATACATATGTCCTTCTCAATTATTATCTCAAAGCATATATTATGGTCACTATTGCCTAGATGTTCCCCTACTTTTACTTCTCTTATCTGCTCTGGTTCATTCCCCAATACTAGATCCAATAGCAAATCCTCCCTTGATGGGCATTTTACATTTTGGGTTAGAAAGTAGTTCTGTACAAATTGTAGCAACTCCATTTCCTTAATCCCTTTCCCTACCTCTTCTGTCCAATTAACATCTGGGTATTTGAAATCCCCCATGATTATTATTCTATGTTTTTTACTCATTTCCCTAATTTGTCTGCTTATTTCTTCCTCAACGTCACTTCCACTATTGGTGGTCTGTATCCCTACCCCAGTAGTACTATTAATCCTTTACTATCTTTTATCTCTATCCACATGATCCTTTCACTGTAAATTCTTGCATTTCCTGTTGTTATTTCAGATTTGGGACATTCTCTACCTCTGCTTAAACTGTTAGCTCCTCCCACATGTGGTCTGTGAGGGGTGGCGCTCCATCTGCACCTTGCATGACCAAACCTGTGTGCTGGTGAAGGTACGCTGTGCTGTATGAGTCATCCACCGCTTACTCAGTCTGCCGGGAGTGGCACTCAGTGAATTTAAAGCAAACCAAATCAAACACAGACCGATGTTACGATCTTAGTTACAAAGCATGTTAAACAACATTTAAAAACTGGTCCGGGTACCACATCGGGGACTGGCACAGAATGAATGACCCTGGTTACTCCCGGACACAGTCACACTAATTCTCACACTCACGATTGCACAATCACGCTCATTCTCGCACTTGCACAATCACACTAATTCTCGCACTTGTACAATCACACTAATTCTCACACGCAATTGCACAATCACGCTCATTCTCACACACTCTAACTACAGGTTCACACTCACCAGGATAAAGATGTGAGCGCCTGTTGATCGGGTTCCCAATCTCACCGTGCCGATGTTCTAGTTTCACTTTCCAGGTAAGATTGTCACGAGTCGATCCACACCGCGGACCAATCGCTCGCTGCCAATTAGAAAGGATGCTGAGCTCAGGTCGGCTCAGTGACTCCGCTGCGACCCGAGTTCCGGGGCACTGCAGCAGCTTTGATCCGGGCTGAGTGCTGAATTATGATATTTGTGTTAAGAATTTACTCCCAGGTAAGACAGATCAGTGATTAGGTGGAGGATAAGATTCCCTGCATACTACCCCATCAGGCACTCCCAGCTCACTCTTTTTTTGGTTTTGGTCAGCCAGGTGTCTGACAAGGACTCAAGAACAATAAATCCCCACATATAGACGGTATTTATCCCCGAGCGATGAGAGAGAGACTAGGGAAGAGGTTTGTGAGGCACGGACAATCTTTCTGCAGGAGTATCTGGCCGCCGGGGAGGTACCCATAGATTGGAACAGGCTGATGTGGTGCCCATATTCAAAAAGGGCGATAAAACAGACACCAACAACGACAGACCCATTAGTTATACATCAATCCCATGTAAAGTAATGGAATGATTATCAGTGTAAACGTGAAGATTATCTATATAATGGGAAGATCCTGCCGATTACGGATGAGGAAGAGTTCAACAGGACACTGGGAGAGGATGAGGCAGAGACCATCACAGGTTTTAAGGGACAATTGGATAAATAATTGAAGCACCAAATAATTGGTAGCACCCTCGCCTCGGAGTCAGAAGGTTGTGGGTTCAAGTCCCACTCCAGAGACTTGAGCACTAAAATCTAGGCCGACACTCCAGTACAGTGCTGAGGGAGTGCTGCATTGTCAGAGGTGCCGTCTTTCAGATGAGACGATAAACCGCGGCCCCGTCTGCTCTTTCAGGTGGACATAAAATGTCCCATGGCATTATTTTGAAGTACAGCAGGGGAGTTATCCCTGGTGACCTGGCCAATATTTATCCCTCAATCAAAATCACAAAAACAAATGATCTGGTCATTATCACAGTGCTGTTTTGTCAGCTTGCTGTGCGCAAATTGGTTGCTGCGTTTCCCACATTATAACAGTGACTACACTTCAAAAAGTACTTCATTGGCTGTAAAGCGCTTTGAGACGTCCGGTGGTCGTGGAAGGCGCTATATAAATGCAAGTCTTTCTTTTCTTTCTTACTTGAAGCAGAGGAAGATACAGGGATATTGCCAGAGCAGTGGGATTTGTTTAGGCTATGGGGAGAGAGTGGAGCAGTGGAATTAGTTTGGGATTGCTACAAGACTATGGGGCAAGTGTGGGGCCATGGGATTAGTTTGGGATTGATACAGGGCTATGGGGAGAGAGCGGGGCAGTGGGATTAGTTTGGGATTGATACAGGACTGTGGGTAGAGCGGGACAGTGGGAGTTGGTTTGGATTACTCTGGCAAAGGACCGGCACCGATAGGATGGGCCGAATGGCCTCCTATTGGGCTCTAAGCCTCTATGGTTCTTTCACTGCAGTACACCTGCTGTAAATTCTTGCATTTCCTGTTGTTATTTCAGATTTGGGACATTCTCTGCCTCTGCTTAAACTGTTAGCTCCTCCCACATGTGGTCTGTGAGGGGTGGCGCTCCATCTGCACCTTGCATGACCAAACCTGTGTGCTGGTGAAGGTACGCTGTGCTGTATGAGTCATCCACCGCTTACTCAGTCTGCCGGGAGTGGCACTCAGTGAATTTAAAGCAAACCAAATCAAACACAGACCGATGTTACGATCTTAGTTACAAAGCATGTTAAACAACATTTAAAAACTGGTCCGGGTACCACATCGGGGACTGGCACAGAATGAATGACCCTGGTTACTCCCGGACACAGTCACACTAATTCTCACACTCACGATTGCACAATCACGCTCATTCTCGCACTTGTACAATCACACTAATTCTCACACGCAATTGCACAATCACGCTCATTCTCACACACTCTAACTACAGGTTCACACTCACCAGGATAAAGATGTGAGCGCCTGTTGATCGGGTTCCCAATCTCACCGTGCCGATGTTCTAGTTTCACTTTCCAGGTAAGATTGTCACGAGTCGATCCACACCGCGGACCAATCGCTCGCTGCCAATTAGAAAGGATGCTGAGCTCAGGTCGGCTCAGTGACTCCGCAGCGATGGGTTTTTTTTTGCGGTTGAAATATTTTTATTCAAAAACAATAATACCTGTACAACTGATCAATTACATAGTAAATCCATTACATAGTAAATCCATTACATTCATCCATCACAGTAAAAAAAAATAAAGCCTTAAAAAACAGCCTTATAATTAATATAAATGCAATGATTACTTTTACAAATAATCAATAATGTTTACAGTACAAATACCCTTACAACTTTTTAGATTTAAAATAATAAATCTCAAAGTTAACTCCACATAAAACAAACCATTTCAACACCAGTACGCAGCGATGGTTTTGGCCAATGCTAGATCTGAATTTGGACCGTGCAGTCTGAGCATATGCAGTGTACCTAATTTCAATGAATTATGATATTTGTGTTAAGAATTTACTCCCAGGTCAGACAGATCAGTGATTGGATGGAGGATAAGATTCCCTGCATACTGCCCCATCAGCACAGCTCAATCTTTTTTTGGTTTTTGGTCAGCCAGGTGTCTGACAAGGACTCAAGAACAATAAATCCCCACATTTTGACGGTATTTATCCCCGAGCGATGAGAGAGACTAGGGAAGAGGTTTGTGAGGCACGGACAATCTTTCTGCAGGAGTATCTGGCCGCCGGGGAGGTACCCATAGATTGGAACAGGCTGATGTGGTGCCCATATTCAAAAAGGGCGATAAAACAGACACCAACAACGACAGACCCATTAGTTATACATCAATCCCATGTAAAGTAATGGAATGATTATCAGTGTAAACTTGAAGATTATCTATATAATGGGAAGGTCCTGCCTAACCAACCTCCTTAACTTCTTTAAGCAAATTGTATCCTGAGTGGACTGTGGTAAACCCTATGATATGTTGTATTTGGACTTATAGAAGTTCTTCGTAAAAGGTAAGCTCAATGCTTTGGGGATTCAGGGTAAAATTTGGGTATAAAATATAAATTGTCCGATGGGTAGGAAACAATGGATATTTGTTAGATGAGTTATGTCAGCGTGGAGAGGATGTACTGAGTGGGGTGTCTCAGGGATAAGTGTTGGGACCACCACAGCTTCAATTTATATCAATTACTTGGACTCAGAAACGCAATGCAAATTGGTCAAATTTATAGATGATACAAAACAAGGAGGAGCACTGGAATAGGAGGAGGCAACTCAGAGATTACAGAATGAGGTCGACAGAATAGTAAGTGGGCCGATTAAATTTACTGCGGGGAAATATAACGTACGACGCATAGGAAGGAAAAATGAGCACAACACACTCCACGAATGGCTGAAACTGCTAAGGACGAGTTGAAAAGGACCTAAATATCTTGGTAGGCTTGATGCTGATAAATGTCCAGCCAATGCAGAGCAGCAATCAACAAAGTCAATAGATTGTTGAACTATAGAGTTAAAATAGTAGAATACAAATCAGAGGAAGTCATAAACAAGCTGTACAGGGCTCTGGTCAGACTGCACCATGAATACTGTGTCCAGTCTGGAGGCAGAGCAGAGAAGAGCCACGAGGATGACCTTCATTCTTGGAGGTCTCAGTTATGAAGAAAAACTGGTGAAATCCTGACTCTTCAGCCTTTGATCATCGCCTGTCTCTGTCCCTGCCTCAGCTCATCTGCTGCTGAAACCCTCATCCATGCCATTGCTACCCCTAGACTCGACAATTCCAACACTCTCCTGGCTTGCCTCCCACCTTGTACCCTCCGTAAACTTGAGCTCATCTAAAACTCCGCTGCCCATATCCTACCTCGCACCCAAGTTCCGTTCACCCATCACACTTTGTGCTCGCTGACCTACATTGGCTCCCGGTCCAGCAACGCCTCGATTTTAAAATTCTCATCTTTTAAAAGCCCTCCATGTCCTCACCCCTCCCTATCTCTGAAACCTCCTCCAGCCCTACAACCCTCCGAAATTTCTGCGCTCCTACAATTCCCGATTTCCATCATTCCACCATTTCCACCTCCGGTGCTTTTGCCAAATACCTTAAATCTGTGTCCTCTGGTTACTGACTCTTCTGCCATTGTAAACCGTTTCTCCTTATTTATTCTACCTAAACCCTTCATGATTTTGAACACCTCTATCAAATCTCCCATTAACCTTCTCTGCTCCAAGGAGAACAATCCCAGCTTCTCTAGGCTCTCCACATAACTGAAGTCCCTCATCCCTGGTGGTACCAATCTAGTAAATCTCCTCAGCATCCTCTCCAAGGCCTTGGCATGCTTCCGAAAGTGTGGTGCCCAGAATTGGACACAGTACTCCAGCTGGGGCCTAACCATTGTTTTATAAAGGTTTAGCATAACTTGCTTGCTTTTGTACTCTACGCCTCTATTAATGAAGATAAAGATCCCGTATCCCTTTTTATTAGCCTTCTCAACTTGTCCTGGAACTTTCAAAGACTTGTTTATGTACTCCACCAGGCCGCTCTGTTCCTGCTGTAGGGTACAGGATTTTTGGGGGTCATTTAAATGTCATGAACTTTTGACTCTTTAGCTAATGGAAAATCCAGACTGTAAGTTAACCACAAACAACAGACTTTGTCCACTGCTACGAAAGACAGAAAACAGAAAAAGGTAAACTGGAACAGCAACAAACCACTGGATCTTGTCCTATTGCTAGAAAAAAAAGACACCGAATAGAAAAAGGTCACGACTTGGACACTGCAACAAAAGGACAGAGGAGGCCCCTTTTACCTCAAAAACTGTATAAAAAGGAGAACAAACTGTGCTATCAGGAGGAGAGACAACATGAAGAATACAAGAAGGAATCACTTAGGTAGACACTCCTGGCCCTCCCCAGAACAACGGTCTGGTAAACCCACATTCTGAACGCTGCTCCCAGTTGTATTATTTAGATCTGTTGCTTATTGTTGTTTGGCAATCAAATAAATTGTTTCATAATCTTAGTACCAGTTTCTGAGGTTGTTGTCTCCGCTCAAGGTTAAAACTAGCAATCGGGTTATTTCTCTCAACATAGGGGCAAATTAATAATAATCCTACCGAATTGGTGCTGCAACGTGCGGCCATGATGTTGTGAGAGAACAATTCAGTTTGATTGCAATTCGATTGCCGACTAAATAATTGGAGCAGAGTTAGACAGTTCTTATACTTCAGAGATATAGGGCCAAAAATTGATCCCGCTGCGCGAGAGTACGCACTGCGTACTCTCGCGTATTCTCTCTCCAATTGCCGGTTTTCTGCATGCCCTGCGCATGCGCTGAAAACTGGCACTTGGTCTTTGGAAAAGGGGGCGGTTCCTCGGTGCATCGCATGCGCGCTACAGGCTGCGCGCACGCTGTGCACTTAGTGCTTTGGACGCGCAGGTAAGGACGGAAGATTTTAGAAATGGAAAAAGGAGGAGTAAGACCCACTTTTAACAAGGTAAGTAGTGAATTAAGTATTTTTTTGAATTTTTTTTAACAGGTATATCTTTTTTAGAGACTTTAAAGACAGGTAAGTTTATTTTTATAACTTTTTAAAAGATTTTAAATTTTTTCAAAAATTTAATTTTTTATTTAAAATGGTTAATTTATTTAACTATACTTATTTTATTAATGTGATGGTTTTTTTTTAAATTTAATTGAGGTTTAGCTGTTATTTTGGGGGGGGTGTAAGATTCATAGCTTTCACAGCACGTATGTGAAACTTATGAATGGAAGATGGTGTGCTGCCACTGGCTCTAACTGAGTCACGTGATCCCACAGCTCGCACGAATTCACTATGCTGGTGGGATACGCAAGCACTGCCCAGCTGATGTCTGGAACATCAAGTTCGTGCGAGCTGGATCTGAAAAAGCCAACGCGGAGTGAGAGATCGCGCCTGCTCCTTACCCCCGCGGAAACAGAGCGAGATCAATTTCTGGGCCAATAAAGGGATTACACGCCCGACTGAATTTACACAGAAAGGATTGTAGTAGTCAGGACATTGTGTCCTAGTATGGTTGGAATAAGATGGAAGAGATAATCCAGAAATATATAAATAAGAAGTTGTCATGGTGTCAGGAGAAATATGCAGAAGTATGCATGAGTGTAGTGCCATTTCTCACTTGTAGTAGAGAGAGATCGGGGTTAAAAGAAAAAAGAGGTTATAAAGATAAATAGCGGAAAGCAGTGTAGTTGCTGGCCTCTACAACCGGTTGTACTCAGTTGAGGGAGAGTACTGAGAAACTAGAAATAGAGAAGTCCGAAGCAAATGCAAAGATAGCAGTTTTAGAAGTCGCCTTGAAAGAAGTGAGATATCAATGGAAGAGAAAACAAGAGGAAATATTCCAGTGTGGAAGGATAATCCACAGTCTGGAAAGTGATGTAGCATATTACCAGCCAGAAGTAGTTGAGAAAGAAGAGATACAAGAGAAATCAGGAAACCCAGATCAGGTGTTCTCAGTTAAAGCAACAGAATAATAATTTGCAGGCCACTGTAAGGGTGCTAGCAGCAATGTCCAGGAGGATAAAAAGAGAGACTCAGTATCCCGTGTTAGAAACAGATACAATGGCTCCAAGAACAGTTGAAAGTTAAGACAGAAATAATTTGTAAAATGACCCAAGCGGGTGGCAATGTAGAAGAAGTGGTTGAGAAAAAGTTGGCAGAGGAGGCTACGAGCTATTGTTCCCTAGACAACACAATGACACAAGGAGCTGATGGTGAGAATGAAGTAGGTTGTGAAGGCTTAGATGAGGAAGGGGAAATGGAAGTCGCAGAAGTAGAGATAGAGGAGCAAATCTGCAGGGAAATCGCAGAGAGATGCAAGAGCTATAGAGTGGTGATATTGGGGGACTTTAATTACCCAAATATCGATTGGGATAATGCTAGGGTAAAGGGAAAGGAGGGGGAGGAATTTCTGAAATGTGTTCAGGAGAATTTCCTTGACCAATATGTTCTTGGCTCAACTAGGAAGGAGGCATTGCTGGATCTGGTGCTGGGGAATGAGGTGGGCCAGGTTGACCAAGTGTCTGTGGGAGAGCACTTGGGTACGAGTGATAATCATATCATAAGATTTAGATTAGCAATAGAGAGGAGCAAGGAACAATCTAGAGTGGAACTTCGAAACTGGAATAGGGCTAACTTCAATGGGATGCGGAAGGATCTAGCCAGGGTAATATGGAACCAAAGACTGACAGGAAAAACTGTAACACAACAATGGGTGATCTTTAAGGAGGAGATGTTTCAAGTACAGGCTAGGTACATTCCAACAAGAGGGACGGGTAAGGGAACCAAAGCAAGGGCTCCTTGGATGACGAGGGAGATAGAGAAGATGATGAAACAAGAAAAGAGGGTGTATGATGCATGTCAGGTGAATTCTTCAAGGGAGAACCAGACCAAATAGAATAAGTTGAGAGGGGATGTGAAGATGAAAATAAGATTGGCAAAGAGAGAATATGAGAGTAGAATGGCGGTTAACATAAAAGGGAACCCAAAAATCTTCTACCGGCATGTAAACAGTAAGCGGGTAGTAAGAGGCGGGGTGGGGCCTATTAGAGACTCAGGGGGCGATTTTCTCACTGGAGGCGAGATGGAGGCAGGTTTCGGTTTGGGTGAGTTTGAAACCCGCCTCCACTGATAGTTTTCAAAAAATTGTGATTTTCCCATGATTGGCCACTTGATTTCAGAGGTGTGGGATGCCCTTGGCCAATTAGTGTTTTGGGACTGAAACTTGCCTCTGCTGACATCACTTTTCCAGTCTGATTTTATGGCTTCTTGCTGGCTTGGCTCATTCCACAGGATTTCTGCCTATGCTGCACCACCTGCAACATATTCTGAGAAACCACTATGTCCAATTCCAAGGCAAGGGCCTCCCCGAGGCTCTCGGATGAGGCGCTGCAAATGTTGTTTGAGGGGGCGACAGCTAGCAGGGAGGTGCTCTTCCACTCATCTGGGAGGAAGAGGCCTCCCAAAGAAACCAAGGCTGTGTGGGTACAGTTGGCAAGGGATATAACCTCCAGATCTTTGTGCAGATTGGGAGAATGTTTCTGTGTATTGATGAAATGTCATCCCTGTTGGAAAGCATTAAAATGATTTGATGCCAAAATGTTGGCATTATGATATGTTATTTCGCCTTAGGCAGCTCCACATTGCGGGCTCCGCCACACTTGCGTTGTCAGGTTGGTGGCCTGAGTGAAAGGAGGCCAGAGAGTCATGTCCATTGTCAATGATGTCTTAGGATGGAGCCAAGGACATGTGCCAACTTAGGCAACCTATGCAAATTTAGCCTTGATAAGTTCATCCCTTGCATCCCGGGCAGCCATGTGCTTGTGTGCTGCCGCTGGTACATACACCGGCACTCTCACCTCCTCCTGCTCCTCCTCCTCCAGATCCTCCTCCTCATCTGAAGTCCATGGAGAAAGAAAACGAATGGTTCCCATGCTGCTTGCAGATGCCTCCGTTGGGGAAGCACTCATTGCAAGCGGGGAGAGGGTCTTCCAAGGAGGTCCCACAGTTGATAGATTCAAGCTGCAGCACCTACGACTTTGGAAGGCCTTCTAAAAGTGCTCATAGACCTTTTAAAGCAAAGTTCTGGCACCTGCAAGTAATCCTTGATGAAATAAACAATGTATTGTTGGACCTACAGCTGTGAGGAGACCACCCACAAGTCAACCCGCCAGGTTTAGCTGCCGTGGTTTAGGAGGGTCGTGGAACACGCCGAAATGTTCGAAAAATCACGAGGGCCTCTCGAAATTGCTCTTAACAAGCATTTAATGATGTTAACTAGCGCTATGGCCAGCTGGAGGCGGGACCGTTTCCCGACCGTCAAAACTGGCACCGGCAAAATCCCACGGAGGCGGGTTCCGAACCCACCCTCATTGTTTCTAATTTTCCTGCCTCCAAACCCGCCTCCTCCGACGTCAGAAAATCGCCCCCAAAGAAGGTGATATATGCTTAGAGGCACAGGGCAAGGCTAGAATACTCAATGAGTACTTTGTATCGGTGTTTACTAAGGAGGTGGATGCTGACAAAATATCGGTAGCAGTGGAAAAGGTAGAAGCAATGGAAGGGGTGAAAATTGATAGACAGGATGTACTAGAAAGGCTGGGTATGCTTAGAGTGGAGAAGTCGCCTGGTCCAGATTGCTTGCATCCCAGGTTGCTAAGGGAATTGGGGGAGGAGATAGCGGAAGGGCTTGCCATAATTTTCCAATCTTCCCTAGATGCGGGGGAGGTGCCTGAGGATTGGAAAGTGGCAAATATGACACCATTGTTCAAGAAAGGGTGTAAGGACAATCTTAGTAACTACAGGCCGGTCAGTTTAACATCAGTGGTGGGTAAAGTTTTAGAAACAATAATCAAGGAAAAAATTAACGGGCATTTGGAGAGGTTTAAGCTAATTAAGGTTTGTAAAAGGAAAATCGTGTTTGACTAATCTAATTGAATTTTTTGATGAAGTAACAGAGAGGATTGATGAAGGGAATGCAATGGATGTTGTCGACATGGATTTTTGGAAGGCATTTGACAAAGTACCACATAGAAGGCTGGTTAACAAAATTGAGGCTCATGGAATAGGTGGGTCAGTGGCAGCTTGGATAAGGAATTGGTTTAAGCACAGAAAACAGCGAGTTGTGGTAAATGGCTGTTTTTCAGACTGGAGGATGGTAGACAGTGGTGTTCCCCAAGGGTCAGTGCTGGGGCCACTGTATATATATATGTATTTATATATATATATATATATATATAAATAATATATATAATGTATATATATATATATATATATATAAATGGCCTGGATATTGGAATAGAGTAGAATTGCTAAATTTGCCGATGACACCAAATTTGGGGGTGTGGCAAACAGTGATGATGATATCAATCGACTGCAACAGGACATAGAAAGGCTAGCAGAATGGGCAGACAAGTGGCAGATGGAATTTAATAGAGAAGTGTGAGGTGATGCATTTTGGCAGAAGGAACAGAGAGAGGCAATATACACTTAATGGCACAGTTTTAAAGAGTGTGCAGGGACAGAGGGATCCTGGGAATTAATGTACATAGGTCCCTGAAGGTGGCAGAAATATTGAGAGCTGTTAACAAAGCATATGGGATCTTAGGCTTCATAAATAGAGGTATTGAGTACAAAAGTAGAGAAGTTATGCTGAAGCTTTATAAAGCGCTGGTTAGGCCACAACTGGAGTATTGCGTTCAGTTCTGGTCACCACACTTTAGGAAGGATGTGAAGGCCCTTGAGAGGGTGCAGAGGAGATTTACCAGAATGGTTCTGGGGATGGGGGATCTTAGCTACAAGGACAGGTTGGAGAAGCTGGATTTGTTTTCATTACAGCAAAGGAGGTTGAGGGGTGACTTGATAGAGGTGGACAAGATTACAACGGGTTTGGATAGGCTAGACGGGGAAAGGCTGTTCCCACTAGTTGATGGTACAAGGGGACACAGATTTAAGGTTTTGGGCAAGAGATACAGGGGGGATGTGAGGAAAAACCTTTTTACACAGCGAGTGGTGATGACCTGGAATTCGCTGCTGACGGAAGTGGTGGAAGCGGAGACACTCAATGTTTTCAAGGGGAGACTGGATAGGCACTTGAGGGAAATAAACTTGCAGGGCTACGGGGATAGAGCGGGGGAATGGGACTGACTGGATTGCTCTACAGAGAGCCGGCACGGACTTGATAGGCCGAATGGCCTCCTTCTGTGCCGTTAAGACTCTATGGGGGAGAAATTCAGTATCAACCCATTTGGGGCGCAATTATCGGCCGGGCGCAAAGATTAGCGCCTGGCGCTAATTATCGCCACCGACTGCAAACTTGACTTTTATCGCCCCTGGAGGTGATTGGAGCGCTAAATCAGGCGCTTCACACCTGTCTTAAGGCGCAAAGGCCGAGGAGCGAGGCGCTACCTCAGAGCGCTGGCGAAGCTCATGTAATGTCAGTCAGCAATGGAACACACACACAATGGCACGGGCCAGTTCTTAAAGGGGATGGTTGATCTTGCTTTCCATCCACATCCTGCTCATTGCAGCCTTGAATCTCGGCCTGGAGAGACCTGCACATCAAATCTGCTGGAAAGAACAATGGAGAGTACCAGGCAAAGAGCTCAGAGTGCAGCCCCCACAGTCTCTTCTAAATCGATACAAGGAATGGCAAATCAAAATGAACCTGCAAAGTGCTGCTCAGTACCCAAAACTCCTTCACACAACGCTGAATCTCTCCAGAAGTCTCTCTCTCTCTCTCAGAATGCGTAGTTCAAAAATGGCACCAACAATAAAAGGCAGGAAGCGGTCACCTTTAAATAGTGCTCCCCCTTTCCCTTCATGACTGCAGAACACGCCCCTCAACCTGTCGTTGCTAGCGTCAGGCGGTAAGGCAGGGGGCGCCACTCAATATCCGCTCCGGGGCGATACCGGGGCGTTGCGCACTCGACTGACGTCACGATCTGCCGGCGCAGGAGATCGTGGCGGTAGTGTTTAGCGCCGCCGCAAAATGTCTAGTTAATTTCACGAGCGGCACAAACTTCACCGCGCCTGGGCGCTAGATGCTTTGCGCCCCATTAGCGCCCTCTTAAGGCGCTAACGGGAGGCGCAACCAACTGAATTTTTCCCCCTATGATTCTAAGTCAAAGATGCATTTAAGCAAATCCAAAGTGTATTACAGAATATGATACCAGAAGGGAGAGTGTCAGTTGTAGTGGTTCTGGAAAGTGAACTAGGAAAGGTACGGAACCCTTGACCGGGTCCCCAGTACCTCCTTCTCATCCATACTCAATGTCACTATACTCCTTCCTTCCACCAATGGAGGAGAAAATATTTAAACAGGAGAGCCAATACAAGCCTGAGAAATAGTCTTTCCCACGAGATCTTAAATCTGTACAAAATTGAGTTAAGTAGGAAACATCAGAGATTGAAAATTCAGACGAGATGAAGAAATAGGGGAAAAAGGTGAAGAGATAAGATTCTGTCTTTCTCCTGTTACAAGCTACAGGATTTTTCTTTAGTCTTAATGTACTGTTTCTTTATGTGTGTTCCACTCTGCAGTTTTGGACTGCAGCTGGCTCCATTTCAGTTCTTTTCACAAAACTGAAGCAGCGTTCACCCTTTGTAGTCCCGGTCATTTAATATTAGTATTTCAATCAAGGGATCCTTGGCTTTATTAATAGAGGAATAGAGTACAAAAGCAAGGAAGTTATGCTAAACCTTTCTAAAACACTGATTAGGCCTCAGCTGGAGTATTGTGTTCAATTCTGGGCACCATACTTTAGGAAGCATGTCAAGGCCTTGGAGAGGGTGCAGAAGAGATTTACTAGAATTTTTTAAAACTTTTTTTTCATTTTATGGAATGTGGGTATCGCTGGCAAGGCCAGCATTTATTGCCCTTGAGAAGGTGGTGGTGAGCCGCCTTCTTGAACCGCTGCAGTCTGTGTGGTGAAGGTACTCCCACAGTGCTGTTAGGTAGGGAGTTCCAGGATTTTGACCCAGCGACGATGAAGGATCGGCGACATACTTCTAAGTCAGAATGGTGTGTGACTTGGAGGGGAACTTGGAGGTGGTGGTGTTCCCATGCACCTGCTGCCCTTGTCCTTCTAGGTGAAAGAGGTCGTGTGTTTGGGAGGTGCTGCCGAAGAAGCCTTGGCAAGTTGCTGCAGTGCATCTTGTGGATGGTACACACTGCAGCCACGGTACGCCGGTGGTGGAGGGAGTGAATGTTTATTGTGGTGGATGGGGTGCCTGCAATGATGTCCTGGGGCTGTGATATTTGACCTTCAATCACCACAACCATCTTCCTTTGTGCTAGGTCTGACTCCAACCAGTGGCGAGTTTTCCCCGATTCCCATTGACTTCAGTTTTACTAGGGCTCCTTCATGCCACACTTGGTCAAATGCTGCCTTGATGTCAAGGGCAGTCACTCTCACCTCTCCTCTGTAATTCAGCTCCTTTGTCCATGTTTGGACCAAGACTGTAATGAGGTCGGGAGCCGAGTGGTTTTGGCAGAACCCAAACTGGGCATTAGTGAGCAGGTTATTGGTGAGTAAGTGCCACTTGATAGCACTGTCGATGACACCTTCCATCACTTTGCTGATGATTCAGAGTAGACTGATGGGGCGGTAATTGGCCGGATTGGATAGTACCAGGGATAAGGAGAGTCTGGAGAAGCTGGGTGTGTTCTCCTTAGAGCAGAGAAGTTTAAGAGGAGATTTGATGGAGTTGTCAAAATCATGAATGGTTTTGAGAGACTAAATAAGGAGAAACTGTTTCCAGTGGCAGAAGGGTCAGTAACCAGAGGACACAGATTTAAGGTAGGCTGACCATATGTCCCAATTTTCCAGAAACAGTCTCCGGATTAGGTACAGTATCCCCGGGCAAACAACATCCCGGTTCAGGAAACTCATCCCCAAATAGAGCCATATTCATTGGTCTGCTGGTCAGCAGCAGCAGCATTTATATAGCCTTTCACGACCACCGGACGTCCCAAAGCACTTTATAGCCAATGAAGTACTTTTTGAAGTGTAGTCACTGTTGTAATGTAGGAAACATGGCAGCAGGCTCCCACAAACAGCAATGTGATAATAACCAGATAATCTGTTTTAGTGATGTTGATTGAGGGATAAATATTAGCCAAGACACCGGGGATAACTCCCCTGCTCTTCTTCGAAATAGTGCCATAGGATCTTTTACGTCCAACTGAGAGAGCAGTTTAACGTCTCATCCGAAAGACGGGACCTCCGACAGTGCAGCACTCCCTCAGCACTGCACGGGAGTGGAAGCATAGATTTTGTGCTCAAGTCTCTGGAGTGGGACTTTGAACCTACAACCTTCTGACTCAGAAGCAAGGGTGCCACCCACTGAGCCACAGCTGACAATACCTCTCATCATCTTGAAAACCTCTATTAGGTCACCTCTTAACCTTCTCTGTTCCAAGGAGCACAGTCCTAACTTTTCCAACCTCTCCTCATAACTGAAGTCCCTCATCCCTGGTAACATCCTGGTAAACCTCCTCTGTACCCTTTCTAAGGCACCTTTCATAGAATAGTACAGCACAGGAGATCATTCGGCCCATCTGGCTTTTGAAGAGTAATCCAATTAGTCCTGCTCCCCCACTCTTTCCCCATATCCCTGCAATTTTTCCTCCTTGAAGTATTTATCCAATTCCCTTTTGAAAGCTACTATTGAATCTGTCTCCACCACCCTATCAGGCAGTGCATTCCAAATCCTAACCACTCATTACATAAAAAAGTTCTTCCTCATGTCGCCGCTGGTTCTTTTACCAATCACCTTAAATCTGTCCCCTCTTGTTATCGACCCTTCAGCCATTGGAATTAACTTGCTTCTTTCATATACTTCACAAAGTGCTGAGAAAATAGAAGCCAATTGCTGAGCATGCAATTGAAGAAGCCATTTTTAGGCTGGCATCTTCTCTCGCCACAAATGCTGCCTGACCCGCTGAGTATTTCCAGCATTTTCTCTTTATAGTTCAGATTTCCAGCGTGCGCAGTATTTTGCCTTTGTATTAATCTTTCTTAAAATAACTTTGTTATTTAAGCAATACAAAAAGTCACATATAGACAAAAACACTCCATTTGACACACTATATCCATATCATAGAAGAGAAGCTCATATTTGACAGCAAAACAAGCAATAGAATAATTGGTAGTCATTTACCTCAAATTGGTACAGTAGGGTATAATTCTCTCCTGCACAAATCGCAAACATCGTCAAATAACATCAGTGTCAGCTGTTACATAATGTTTATGGTGCACTACTAGTTTAAGCAAGTTGTTACTTGAAATAATGACGACTGAAAGATTTCTATCTCTGTTTGGATGTTTTGGTTAGTTTTGAAGGTTTTTTAACAATAGAAAGTCATCAGTAATATCATGGAAATTTTGCCCCCGTCTCATCCTGTCAGACATGATATTTTCCTAATTGTGATGTTTTTGAATGGTGGACTTTTGTAATGAATTAATTTTGTCTGCAACATTCCTGGTCATTTTCACAGGGACAATGCATTTATGATATGCAATGTATAGAATGATAACTGATACAAGTTTGACAAATAGAAGTGAATATTAAATATTAACTTAAGTATTAGAGTTAAATATTAATGAGGTGGTGATCAGCACTAAATCAACTAACCCAAAGCCATTCAACTCAATTTTGTCTTTTAGGTGTGGCATACTGCAAATAAAAATTAGCAGTGCAACAAACACGATACACTGTATACTATTCACCTTGTTTCATGGTAATCAACTTCAGAATTACCTACATTCTTCACTGTGACTGTCACCAAGAACCAAGAACTTTGCAGGCACTTGCCACTGGTGCCCACACTAAATACTGCTGTCATCAAAATATGTACCTCAAAATCAAATAAAATCTCATGAAATTAAAACAAAACCAATTCAAACAAAATTTAAAGGTTTATGATTTCAATAGTTGTATTTTGTGGTTCTGGGTATAAACTACTTAAGCTTTTTTCAAGATGAATGAAATCATGCAGAAATAATTTCAGCCCTATAACACATATTACCTATAATTTCCTGTATTCTATTACAGCTAAAAAAGGTTTCACTCTAGAAGGAAGCATGGGTCAGAGATAGGACTACAATACTGTTACACTGAGTGAACCTTTGGCTTAGTGGTAGCATTCCCGCCTCTGAGGGTTTGGACCCCAGTCCAGACAGTCCTGGTGAGTGGAGACTGGAGTTCTGGCTCTGAATTCTAGGTTGACATCCAGCAGAGATACTCATGTCTGCACCCCCTCCCTCCCCCCATTATATGCTTTGTGGAACCTGTAAAACTCTCCCGCCATACAGAACTAACCACCCTCTCAGCTGGTATAATGATGGTTACGGCTATGGAAGGAGCATCACAAGCTGTCAAACTGTTAATCAGGCTGTGAATCCTTCCATACTTCATACTCATCTCCAAGGGAAGAGCGTGAAGATACGAAAAGAGTAACAACTGTTGCACTGATTCTCTTACTAGTGCTCCCTTCAATGTGGCTCCCTGTTGGGAGTGCAGGATCGGTGAATTTACTCACATCTTCAGATCCAAGGTGAGATTTTCTTGGGCTCCGCTGGATCACCCGAGTGTCAGGACTATCAGGCAAGTTAGCGGCATGCCTGTAAAGGAACCCACCCAATTTTCCGATAATCCAAGGCGATCCAGTGTCCTGCATGCAGATCCAGGAAAACTTCCCGTCTAATGTCATTATTATTCCTACTACCCTGTCAACCACATTATTCATAACTTCACTCTCCAGAGACTGAAGAACAATATCAGGCATAAAACCAAGTAAACAACTCCACTCTAAATGTAAATGGTTCTTGATACATATTAAAGACAAAACAACTATCTAGTTTTTTAGAGCCGCTTTTAAGGTTCCAATAACATTAAAATGTGCTTTCATGGTTTATGGTATGATCAGAACATTCAAGTCAACTATTGTCTCGTATCTCACTGCCAACTATTTATTATCCTTTAAGACTTAAACAATGACTTCTAAGTAATTGTCTCCAATGATTGAGCTTGCAAACCACCCCAACCCCTCATTTGGATCACATTCTCTAACTCAGTCCCGAGTATTGATTATTCCATATGTAAATCACCTAAATCCTGAAACAGATTAGAGCCTGCAAAGGACTCCTAAATAACCATTATTCTATGTATAAACCAACTCAGCTGTTCCATTAGAATAATGTCTGTAACTCATTCCCAGGGATCCACTACTAGATCTCAATTGGATATCTGCAAGTATTAATTGTTTGTATGCAGAATAATGGATACACAGGAGTGAGTTACAGACATTAATCTAATGTACAGGCTGTTGGTTTATATATAGCATAATAATGGATATTTAGGAGTGAGTTACAGGTGTAATCTAACCAAGGGGTTCCAATGGTGTATATACAGAGTAACAGATATCTGAAAGTAATATCCATTATTATGCTCTATATAAACCAACTGAACTTGCACAATAGATTATTGTTTGTAACTCACTCATGTATTCATTATACTGCACAAAAAACATCTGAACAAATCAATTATACTACAACCAGCAATTCACTCCAGAGTGTCATTATTGTAAAATGTGAACTTTTTGTTCAGATTACAGTCTATAATTCACTCCCAATGATCAATTATTCTGTAGAAATAAAACATCTGAACCCCTCAAGTACCTTGCTGCCAGTAACTCATGCCACTCATTATTCTCCATAAGTCACTTTTTGATCTGCCATGGCATTGCTTGATGGCCATTTTTTTTTAATTGTCTCTTTCTGTAACTGTGTCTGCTTTTCTTCCATTTTGTAATTTCTACTGTGCTTTTCTTTGTCTTCCACTGTCTCTCTTTTGCTCTCTCCATCTTTCTTTGTACACCTCCCAAACTTTCTCTTGTTGCCATCCATTATATCTGTCTCCAGATTTATTTCTCACTCTGTCCTACCCTGTCTTTCATTCCCTCTGTCTCCTCTTTCCTGCTTGTCTCCCACTGCCTTTGTGTGCCTCTCACATGTTCACTTACTCACCTACTCAACATGTACCCATTACTTTTTTTTTGAAAGGCCAAAGAGAGCCAAGGTGTACTGGAAATGAGTACCAAAACTAAATGGAAAGATACCAGAAATGTGAAAGAGAAAGAAACTGAGAGCCATGGCCTAGGCCAGGAGGGAATGGGGACTCAGTCCAGAAGTAGGGACCTGGGTTCAGGCCCATCCTTGTTTCTCTCTTTATTTTTACCTGTCTTCTCTCCTCCCTTAACAGGGTCTGTCTCTTACCCTGTTAAATAGGATCGTTCTCTCTCCCACTGCCTCAAGATGACTCTCTTTCTTCCTTTTTTTAACAAGGTATCAACCTCTAACTCTTAATGATCTTCTCTCCATCCTAGTGGCTAGGGGACGTTGGAGACATGGTTGTTCTGAGACAATTATTTTTCTTCCCACCCAGCAACACGAATTCTCCCCCTCTCTTTTCTCCTTCAGTGGGGTCTCTCTCAATCTCCCCCAAAAGGATCACTCTCTATACTAAGCAACAGCATCACTCATTTTCCGTCTCTTACCTATCACCAGCCCCATCAATCTTGGTCTATGCCTCACTCTTTCTCAGACTCTCATCAGTAGTTTTCCTTATTTCTCTCTTTACTTTTCCCTGTCTTCTCTCCTCCCTTAACAGGGTCTGTCTCTTACTCTGTTAAATAGGATCATTCGCTCTCCCACTGCCTCAAAATGACTATTTTTCTTCCTTCTTTAACAAGGTATCAACCTCTAACTCTTGATCTTCTTCTCCCCATCCTAGTTTGGCACTGGGACATTAGGGCTCCTGCCTCATCACCCGGGTCCTGTACATAGCTACACACTGTGTCCTTACTGTCCTCTTGCTAAACAGAACAACAAACATAGTGGCTCTAAGAAAAGGCTTAGGTGTTTATTTTCACAGTAACCACAGCAAGAGGTTCACACAAAGTTTCTTACAATAATGTTGATGTAGGCACCACTGTTGTGCTGGAAGCAGAGTGGGGGAAGAAACATCCAATTCCCATAACAGCCTCTTTTTCTTTTTGTTCCTTTTGCACTGCATCATGGATTTCTTGGGCCTGAGACAGATTCACTGAGCCTTGATCATGGCCTGTAGTTTCCAAATGGAGCCCCGGCCTCAGATCCCACTCAACTCCAGTTCCTTAACAGGCATGCGCTGTGGGGTTTTCCTCTTGCTGACTGACAAACATTGAGGCTTTAGGAATTTTTCAAAAAATATAAATTTTCCTTTCCAGTAACAGGGATTGTCCCACTTCTGTCAGCCCATAACACCTAGCACCTCTCTTTCGCTCTCCATTTTTCCCTCAGAAACAGGATCACTTATTTCTTTATGTCCTTAAAAGGACAGTACACTGTAAGCCCCCATACAAGCTTCACTTTCCCTTGTATTGTTTAGTGAGCTGGCACTGGGACTTCAAAATGGCAGGAGACCAGGAGTGAAAATTGCATGTTCTTCTTATCTGAAAAGGAAAAAAAAACAGAAAAACAAAAGGAATTCCAAAAATGCATTAAATAAACTTGGGGATTCAGTTGGTGCTTCATCCAGGGTCGTTTAGCTTTATAATAAAAATGTTCTTATTGTGTTGCAACTCAACAACAACAGCAAGTTGCATTTATATAGCGCCTTTAATGTAGTAAAACATCCCAAGACACTTCACAGGAGCATTATCAAACAAAATTTGACACCGAGCCACATAAAGCGATATTAAGACAGGTAAGAGGTAAGTTTTAAGCAGCATCTCAAAGGTGGAAAAAGAGGTCCATACTGATTAATAATTAATTTGAAGTGACTCTGGAGTCACTTTTTCTCATTTTTAGGAGAAAGTGCAGTGCCCAATTAGAATCTATTTAAATGTTTCTAAGATGTTGTTGAATAGTGCACAAGAGAATGATTACTTATTTACAACCATCAATTAAAACTGTGGAGCAGCTCAGTTATTTGCTGCTTTTTCACCCAAACTTTTTTTTTTACAGTTTTCATGGGCTTCAACACTGGTGCTGTTTGATCTGCCTAGCATTTTTCTGCAATGTAATTTGCCTGTATCACTTAATCAACCAATCAACCTGCATAAAAATGACAATAGAAACATAATATTTTTAGACAGATAAATATACATAAGATAGTGAGGGATACAGGTAGACAGATAAAGAAACAGGTGGATAAATAGATGGACAGGCAGCTAATAGGTTAAAAACGTCATATGCTAGAAATCAGAAGCAAAACAATGAAAATAGGCAGCATCTGTAAAGAGAAAAGAGGAGTAACCTTTTGCATATAACCCTACATCAGAACTGAAAGATAATCAAGAAATTTAGTAGGGTTGAAGGATTCTATATATAGATTATGAGAGACAAGAGAGAGTGAGATGACTGCCAGCTTTAACTTACTCTATATATCGGCCCAGAAATTAAACACTGAGCGTTCCTGCGGGGGTAAGGCTTCCCCGCGATATCTCACTGCGCGCCTACCTTTTCCATCCGGGCCCACACAAACTTTAGTTTCAAGGCTGCAGCTGTGCAGTGCTTGTGTGAACCAGAGACGCAGTTAGTTCGTGCGAGCTCTGGGATCACGTGATTCAGTTAGACCCAATGGCAGGCAGCACACCATCTTTCATTCATAGTTTTGACAGGAAGACCTGTCAAAGCTATGAATCTATACCCCCCAAAAGAACAGCTAAACCTCAATTAAATTTTAAAAAAAAGCCATCACATTAATAAAATAAGTATAGTTAAATAAATTAACCACTTTAAACAAAAAATTAAATTTTTAAAAGTTATAAAAATAAACTTACCTTTCTTTAAAGTCTCTAAAAAAGATAAAGCTGTTGAAAAAAATTTAAAATACTTAATTAACTACTTACCTTGTTAAAAGAGGGTCTTACGCCTCCTTTCTTTATGTGTAAAATCTTCCATGCTTACCTGCGCGTTCAAAGCACTAAGTGCACTGCGTGCGCGCAGCTTGTAGCGCGCACACGGTTCACTTAGGAACCGCCCCCTTTTGAGTTCACGAAGTGCCGGTTTCCCGCGCATGCGCAGTGCATGCTGGAAACCGGCAATTGGAGACCTAAAACGCGAGAGTACACAGTGCGTACTCTCGCGTATTAGGTCTAATTTTCGGGCCATCATGCAAGAATGTCACACCTGTGTTAGATCAGAGCTCTCTCTCTTCAATACAGTTTTGTTCCAGGATCAGTTCTATTCCTCCATTCACATTAACATCTATAACTTTTCAACTTGTTCAAAATAATCATTATACTTAATTTTGAGGGAATAACCCATGATTCATTTTCTACCTGTATGTTGTACGACGATTGTAGATCGCCTAATACAGATTCTTTGCTGAATACTACAGAAATGCATCATCTTCCCACAGAAAGCTGAATAAAATACCACACATTAATTTCAGCCAGGAGACACTAAATGCAGCCCTTAAATAATTCCGTTTGCAGCTTTGGATGCATAGCAGTGCAGTCATTTTTACGCAACTGGACACAGATAGATATTCATGGAATGCGAAAATACAAAGGCAAGTTCAGCACTTACAGCACTGAGGGCTTCACATCCCACAGCTGCTGGAACAGCACTAAAGCTCGGTAAAGCCGCAAAATAAATGATTTACATTTTGTTGCAAACCCAAGTTGTCAAACATCATTACTAGTGGTTACAGATCTCCAAGTCCTTGATATTTATAGCGCAATGTGTTTTCTTTGCCTATTGCTTATATTTAAAATGAAATCCTGGGACCATATCACAAGGATTCACCCCTCTCTGTTCCCCACTGCACACCACATTCGTGGCTGATAAATGGATCTGGCAGTGGAAATGCAGAAATGTCACCACCGATAAACTTCAGGAGGCAAATCTGGTGGAACCAAATATAGAGGAAGGAAGGGGAGCAGATTCCTAAACAGCCAGGCACTAGTCGGCCGATTAGTCTAAGGATCTCGTTTGACAGATGGGGAGAGGGGCGGAGATACACACACAAGCGGAGATTGAGAGGAAGATAGACTGAAAAAATGTGAGAAATTAGGAAAATAAGTGCATGACATACAGAAACAGAGGAAGAGATACAGAGAAAGAAAAAGATATAGACGGTGAGAGAGAGGGGAGGGAAACGGCAGAGAAAGTAAGGAAAAGACGGAGATCGAAAGATGAGGTTCCCTGTGGTGTCCGTCGCTTGCTGATGCATTAGATCACGTGTGTAAAGTATACAAACGTGAATGCGTGTCTGTTCATCCGCAAGTACACCGCCACGGCAAGCTACATTTATTCAGATTAAGACAGGCATTAAATAGAAAGTATACACAATAAGATATTGACACTTAACCTTGTCAGCCCCGTCCCCGAGATAACCGAGAAACACACCAAGCTGCTGCCTGGCTTCAACTCTGGTCCTATTTCAGAATTGTTGCAAATGAATTCCAAACCATCATCGTAAGAGCTACAGGAAATGTGGTGGAGCCATTCTTGAAACCAATCTGTATCACACCGACCGCGGACCTGTCTGGGTAATGATCGGGTTTAATAGTTGTGTCTTGATGAGATATAAATGTGCTGTTTTTCCTGTCCCCGCACTAACTGGCAGTGTTTACTCCAGGGCTGCTACACTCGCACACCTGCACATCCACAAACAAGGGAAAACAGCTCAGAGTAGCTTCAAAAATTAAAAAATAATAACTTTTAATGATGCAGTTCTTTAGAATTAAACAGCAAAATGGTGGGCAGATTACTTTCAAACACAGGGGGTTGTAAACCGTTTCTACCAGCTGAGAAATAACAAGGGGCAGAAAACATTAGTGGGAGTTGGATACAGACCCCCAAACAGTAATGCTGAGGTTGGGGATGGCATTAAACGGGAAATTAGAGACGCGTGCAATAAGGGCACAGCAGTTATCATGGGTGACTTTAATCTACATATAGATTGGGCTAACCAAATTAGTAACAATACTGTGGAGGAGGAATTCCTAGAGTGTATACAGGATGGTTTCCTGGACCAATATGTCGAGGAACCAACTAGAGATCAGGCCATCTCAGACTGGGTATTATGTAATGAGAAAGGATTAATTAGCAATCTTGTTGTGCGAGGCCCCTTGGGGAGGAGCGATCATAATATGATAGAATTCTTCATTAAGATGGAGAGTGAAGTAGAATTCTTCATTAAGATGGAGAGTGAAGTAGTTGACTCAGAGACTAGGGTCCTGAATTAAAATAAAGGAAGCTACGATGGTATGAGGTGCGAGTTGGCTAGGATGGATTGGGGAGCGTTACTTAAAGGGTTGATGGTAGATAGGCAATGGTAAACATTTAAAGATCGCATGGATGAACTACAGAATTTGTTCATCCCTGTTTGGCATAAAAATAAAACAAAAAAGGTGACTCAACCGTGGCTAACAAGGGAAATTAGGGATAGCATAAGATCTAAGGAGAGGACATATAAATTGGCCAGAAAAAGCAGCAAACCTGAGGATTGGGAGCAGTTTAGGGTTCAGCAAAGGAGGACAAAGGGATTAATTAAGAGGGGGAAAATAGAATATTAGAGTAAGCTTGCAGGGAACATAAAAACTGACTGTAAAAGCTTCTATAGATATGTGAAGAGAAAAAGATTGGTGAAGTCAAGCGTAGGTCCCTTGTATTCAGAATCAGGGGAATTTATAATGGGGAACAAAGAAATGGCAGGCCAATTAAATACATACTTTGATTCTGTCTTCACAAAGGAGGACACAAATAAACTCCCAGAGATGTCGGGGAACATAGGGTCTAATGAGAGGGAGGAATTGAATGAAATCAGTATTTGTAGGGAAATGGTGTTAGGGAAATTGACGGGATTGAAGGCCGATAAATCCCCAGGGCCTGATAATCTACATCCTAGGGTACTTAAGGAAGTGGCCCTAGAAATAGTAGATGCATTGCTGGTCATCTTCCAAAATTCTATAGACTCTGGAACAGTTCCCATGGATTGGAGGGTAGCTAATGTAACCCCACTATTTAAAAAAGGTGGTAGAGAAAAAATGGGGAATTATAGACCAGTAAGCCTGACATCGGTAGTGGGCAAAATGCTAGAGTCCATTATAAAAGATGTAATAGCAGAGCACTTGGAAAACAGTGACAGGATTGGACAAAGTCAACATGGATTTACAAAAGGTAAATCATGCCTGACTAATCTACTGGAATTTTTTGAGGAAGTAACTGGTAGAATAGATAAGGGAGAACCAGTGGATGTGGTGTATTTGGACTTTCAGAAGGCTTTCGATAAGGTCCCGCATAAGAGATTAGCGTGCAAAGTTAAAGCACATGGGATTAGGGGGAAGGTAATGATTTGGATAGAGAACTGGTTGGCAGACAGGAAGCAAAGAGTTGGAATAAACGGGTCTTTTTCCGAGTGGCAGGCAGTGTCTAGTGGGGTACCGCAGGGATCGGTGCTAGGACCCCAGCTATTCACAATATATATTAATGATCTAGATGTAATATATCTAAGTTTGCAGACGACACAAAGCTGGGTGGGCGTGTGTGCTGTGAGGAGGATGCAGAGAAACTCCAGTATGATTTGACAGGTTGGGTGATTATACTGCATCTGCTATGCATCTGCCCAATGTGGATAAATGCGAGGTTATCCACTTTGGTGGCAAAAACAGGAAGACAGATTATTATCTGAACGGCAATAGATTGGGAAAAGGGGAAGTGCAACGAGATCTGGGAGTCCTTGTGCACCAGTCGCTGAAGGTAAGCATGCAGGTGCAGCAGGCGGTTAAGAAGGCAAATGGTATGTTGGCCTTCATAGCGAGAGGATTCGAGTACAGGAGCAAGGATGTCTTGCTGCAGTTGTACAAGGCCTTGGTGAGACCACACCTTGAGTATTGTGTGCAGTTTTGGTCACCTTATCTGAGGAAGGATGTTCTTGCCATGGAGGGAGTGCAGCGAAGATTTACCAGATTGATACCTGGGATGGTAGGAATGACGTATGAAGAGAGATTGGGTCAATTAGGCTTATATTCACTAGAGTTTCGAAGAATGAGAGGGCATCTCATTGAAACTTATAAAATTCTAACAGGACTAGACAGACTAGATGCAGGAAGGATGTTCCCGATGGCAGGGGAGTCCAGAACCAGAGGTCACAGTCTAAGGGGTAAGCCAGTTAGGACTGAGATGAGGAGGAATTTCTTCACCCAGAGAGTGGTGAACCTGTGGAATTCTCTACCACAGAAGGCAGTTGAGGCCAATTCATTAAATATATTTAAGGAGATAGATATATTTCTTAAGGCTAAAGAGATATGGGGAGAAAGCAGGGGCAGGGTACTAAATTTGGATGATCAGCCATGATCTCATTAAATGGCGGAGCAGGCTCGAGGGGCCGAATGGCCTGCTCCTGCTCCTATCTTCTATGGTTCTATGATGGCCAAGGTGGCAGATGTCGACAGCCAGAGCTTTGCAGAGATTAAACATGTTTTAATAAACATCTGCAATTATTCACTGGATGCAACAACCCCCGTATCCTCACAGGCGCTGTGCAGCGAGTACACACGGGGCGGGTTTGAAGGCGGGACAGTTGGCAAAAACTGAGGGCGGGTTCGGAACCCGCTTCCGTGCAATTTTGCCGGAGGCGGGTTTGATGGGTGCGATTCAGTCCCGCCTCAATCAGTTGGGAGAGGTAGTTAAGACCCTTAAGTAGTAGTTAAGGGCCTCAATAATCCTATTTTGACAGGCATTCGTTATTTCACCACTTTTTCAGCATGTTGCACGACCCTCCTAAACCACGCCAGCTGATCCTGGCAGGTTGACAAGTGGGTGGCCTCCTCACAGCTGCAGCTCCACCATTAAAACGGAGCTTTCATCAGGGAGCAGTTGCAGGTGGCAGAACCTTTGTTCCAAAGGTCTTTCAGCACTTTTAGCAGGTCTACTGAAGTCGGAGGTGCTGCAGCTTCGATCTCTCATCTGTGGGACCTCCTTGGAAGACCCTCTCCCAACTTGGACTGAGCGCTTCCCCAACGGAGGTATCTGCCAGCAGCATAGGAACCATTTATTTCCTTTCACCATGGACCTCAGATTCGGATGAGGAGCAGCCACGGCAGCAGCAGAATCAGGCAGCTCAGCAGCAACAGCAGCAGGAGCCCCAATCTCCTGCTCACCCACCTGATGCTGCACAGGGCAGAAGGCACCAGTGCATGGAAGCACGTCATGCAAGGAATGCACTCATCCTGGCCAGATTTGCATAGGTTGCCCATTGTGGCACATGTGCTTGGCTCCTTCTTAACACATGATAGACAATGGATATGACTCTCTGGCCTCCTTTCACTCTGACCACCAACCTGACCACGCAAGTGTCGCGGAGCCCGCAATGTGGAGCTGCCTAAGCCGAAATAACAGATGCCATCACGCCAACAGTTTGCCAGAACCTGATTTTAATATATTCCCACAGGGATGGCATTTCATCAATAAACAGAAGCAATCACCCAATCTGCACACAGATCTGGAGGTTATATCCCTTGCCAGCTGGACCCACACAGTCTTGGTTTCTTTGGGAGGCCTCTTCCTCCCAGATGAGGGGAAGAGCACCTCCCTGCTAGCTCTCGCCCCCTCAACCAGCACACCCAGCGCCTCATCCGAGAACCTCGGGGAGGCCCTTGCCTTGGAGATAACGGGCCAAAAATTCGGCCCTTCCTGGGTGAGTACACAGTGCGTACTCACCCGTAAGGCGTCCCGAAGTGCCGGTTTCCTGCATGCACAGCGCATGCACGGGAAACCGGAACTTCCGGTCTGGTGAAGGGGGCGGTTCCTAGGTGAACCGTGTGCGCGGGAGAGGCTGCGCGCACGCAGCAAACTTAGGGTTTTTTTCAGGTTTCTACGGGAGGGTAAGTATTGAAGAACCTGCACATTTAAAAAGGAGGTCATGATGTGGAGATGCCGGCGTTGGACTGGGGTGGACAAAAATGAGAAGTCGCACAACACCAGGTTATAGTCCAACAGATTTATTTAATTTTACAAGCTTTTGGAGCTGTTCGCTCCTTCTTCAGGTAGGGTAGCTGTGAGAGAATCTCCCAGAATTCACAATATAAACACAGAAAAAATGTATTCAAATCTTTCCCTACATCAAAGACACACTAAGAGCACAGCCAAGACAATGAGATGTGTCCCAGGGGGTCCAACGTGTCAAAACACCTGCTGGCTGCATATCCTCTCCATTTGTGTTGGTTCTGGTGTTAGTTTTTTTTTAAAAAAACCTGGAAAGACCGGCCATGATGTCAAGTCACGTTCTGTATCGTGACATGAACCCGATATCGCGATTGAGGCCATCCTCATGAGTGCGGAACTTGGCTATCAGTTTCTGCTCTATGATTTTGCGCTGTCGTGTATCCCGAAGGATCTGCGGGTAAGCGTTCTCCAAGGCGGCCTTCGGGATACACGACAGCGCAAAATCATAGAGCAGAAACTGATAGCCAAGTTCCGCACTCATGAGGATGGCCTCAATCGCGATATCGGGTTCATGTCACGATACAGAACGTGACTTGACATCATGGCCGGTCTTTCCAGGTTTTTTTAAAAAAAAACTAACACCAGAACCAACACAAATGGAGAGGATATGCAGCCAGCAGGTGTTTTGACACGTTGGACCCCCTGGGACACATCTCATTGTCTTGGCTGTGCTCTTAGTGTGTCTTTGATGTAGGAAAGATTTGAATACATTTTTTCTGTGTTTATATTGTGAATTCTGGGAGATTCTCTCACAGCTACCCTACCTGAAGAAGGAGCGAACAGCTCCGAAAGCTTGCAAAATTAAATAAATCTGTTGGACTATAACCTGGTGTTGTGCGACTTCTCATTTAAAAAGGAGGCGCAGGACCCGTTTTCAACAAGGTAAGTGGTTAATTAAGTATAATTTAAAAAAAATTTCAACAGATTTATCTTTTTTAGATACTTTAAAGAAAGGTAAGTTTATTTTTAGCTGTTAAAAAGTATTTTAATTTTTTCAAAAATTAAAATTTTTGTTTAAAGTGGTTAATTTATTTAACTATAGTTATTTTATAAATGTGATCGTTTTTAAAAAAATTATTTTAAAGTTTAGCTGTTCTTTTGGGGCAGATTTCAATTCATAGATTTGACAGGTCCTGTCAAATCTATGAATGAAAGATGGTCTGCTGCCATTGGCTCTCCATGGCCCACGTGATCCCAGGGGACGCATCGCACTAACTGCGCCCCTGGAACACGCAAGCACTGCACGCCGGCACTTGGAGCAGGCCCAGGAGCTGAAGTTCCCGTGGGCCCAAAACGCAACGGCAGGCGCGGAAAGTAAGTGCGCGTGCGATCCTTAACCCCGCGGCAAGCCGGAGAGGCGAATTTCAGGGCCATGAGCTTGGAGGTGGTGCAGCATCGACCAAAAACCAGTGGAATGAGCCAAGGCAGCAAGCAGCCCTTAAATGAAGCTGGATAAGTGAGGTCAGCAGAGGGGAGTTTCAGTCCCAAAACACTAATTGGCCCAGGGGAACCCACACCTCTGAAATCAACTGGCCAATTCGGGGAAAATCGCAAATTTTTCCCACCTCTCAGTGGAGGCGGGTTTGGAACCCACCCAAACCGAAACCGGCCTCCAACAGTAAAATCGCCCCCACAGTATGTGGAGTATGTGTAGAGCGGCGGATCCAGCTGGGCCGGCCCGCACTCTCCCACATCCCCCACAGTGGGAGCCAGAGCCCGGCTCACCCGGCCAGCGGGCAAGACTCGGGCTCTCCGGCACCTGGCGCTGGATTCCGGCTCTCCTCACACCAGACACACTTTGCAGCACTCTTATTTTTAATCAAACTGCACCCGTTAAATAAAATGCCCCTGAAGTGCCGGCTGTTTGCCCGGCTCCGGACCACGGCTCTCCCTCCCTCTCCCCCTCTGAGCCCGAGTTGCGGCCAGGGCTCGGTCCGCCTACCTTTGCGATTCTAGCAAGAGTTTGGCGCTTTAGCCGCTGACTTTGTCCGGATGAAGTTTCCCATCCCGGAGTCTGGAGCTCTCCTCTCTTTTCCCGCATGATTCTGCCACTATTTCCTTCCAACCCCCTTCCACGGCCAGGAAAGATTTGGCGGCTAAGCTGCCTGAGGGAGGCGGCGGAGCTGCCCGGGCAGTGGATGCCGAGGAGCCGCTGCTCGGGCACAGGGTGGCGGAGGTGAAGTGTCGCCGTGTGAGGTGAGCTGCGCTGCTCTTGATTCCTCTGGTCCCTCTCCCACAGAGCTTGCACATGCTGCTGACAGGAGACCGCGGCAAACTCCCCTCCCTTGTACACGGCACGCACACCCGCCATCCCCGCGCGCTCCTCCCGCCAGCCAACCAATGAGATTGGGCCTTGCTGCCTAGGCCAGCGCCCGCCGGCCCCACGCGGGAGGGAGAGAGCGCGCGCCCGCCGGCCCCACGTGGGAGGGAGAGTGCGCGCGCCCGCCGCCCCCCGCGCGGGAGGGAGAGAGCGCGCCCGCCGGCCCCCGCGCGGGAGGGAGAGAGAGCGCGCCCGCCGGCCCCCGCGCGGGAGGGAGAGTGCGCGCGCCCGCCGGCCCCCGCGCGGGAGGGAGAGAGAGCGCGCCCGCCGGCCCCCGCGCGGGAGGGAGAGAGAGCGCGCCCGCCGGCCCCCGCGCGGGAGGGAGAGTGCGCGCGCCCGCCGGCCCCCGCGCGGGAGGGAGAGAGAGCGCGCCCGCCGGCCCCCGCGCGGGAGGGAGAGAGAGCGCGCCCGCCGGCCCCCGCGCGGGAGGGAGAGCGCGCGCGCCCGCCGGCCGGCTCCTGTCAGCTCGGTTCACTCCTCGAGCCCCCGCGCGGGAGGATTCAGCTCCGACCCCCCCCGTCACAGACAAGACTGGCTGCCCGCCGCACCACCTTCTCAACTCCCCAACTTGCCAAAGCGCTCCGCACTCCACGAATTGGCCTGAAGCGCAGTCACTGTTGGACAGGTGAGCGAGCCTCTGGTCTGTCGGCACCAGCCGTGTGATGACTGATGAGTTCGGATGTTTCCGGCAGTGCTGGTGGAGGGAGGCGCGTTGGCCACAACTTCTGGAGAATGTCTTGCTCTTCAAAATACAGCTGTGGGATTTCAACCGACGCCTGGATGGGCAGACCGACCCTTGGTTTAACCCAGTGTTGTCCAATACAAATCTCTGACCAGCCACAGGTGTGGCTATGGTGACACCATTTAGCCACATGCACTAATTTTAGTTGAAAACGCCTTACATACGGATACAAGCGGGCAGGTCAGAGGACCTCCTCGTCGGACTGCTCCTGGGCCTGGCCAAGAAGGCCATTCATTGGCCCAGGCAGCGGGCGGTCGAGGGGGTCGTTCGGCCCGATTGCCTGCCTCTCTTCCGCGGCCATGTTCGCGCCTGGGTGGCCCTGGAGATGGAGCACGCGGTGTCCGCCGGCACACTTGAGTTTTTCCGCGACCGGTGGGCGCCGCGGGGGCTGGAGTGCATCGTCACCCCGGGCTACCAAATTTTAATTTGAGTTGTTAAGGTTTATTTAAAGTTTTATTGAGTTACAGTTTTTGATTTGGTACCCAATAAAAGAGTACACACGATACAGCAGATCGGAGGACCTCCTCGTCGGACTGCTCCTGGGCCTGGCCAAAAAAGCCATTCATTGGCCCAGGCAGCGGGCGGTCGAGGGGGTCGTTCGGCCCGATTGCCTGCCTCTCTTCCGTGGCCATGTTTGCACCCGGGTGGCCCTGGAGATGGAGCACGCGGTGTCCGCCGGCACGCTTGAGGCCTTCCGCGACCGGTGGGCGCCGCAGGGACTGGAGTGCATCATCACCCCGGCCAATCAAATTTTAATTTAATTTGTTAAGGTTCTTTTAAAGTTTTATTAATTTACAGACAATTTGTTTAATCACCCTACTTAAAAGAGTACACACGATACAGGTAAAAGTATTCATCTGTATATTTACTTAACAAACATCTACGACCATTCATTGACCAAGGAAATAAAGCACTCACAACAATCAAAAAATACTCAAACTTTGCTTTTCGTCTTGTCATTTTACCAACAAATGCACAGAAAGATTAAAGTTCACATGTATACGCCATGCAAATATGAACATTGAGATCCCAGGCCCAACAACTGTGTCTTTTACTCATTTTTTATTTATTGATCAGAAATGCAATTAGCCACATCTGGATTCCCAATTAGCCACATGGTGGGTAACATATTGGACAACACTGTTTAACATCTCAGCAGGTTGGCACCTCCTCAGTCTGCAGTGTCAGCCTGGATTATGTGCTCAGCCTCTATTGTGGGGCTCAGTGAATCAACAACCTGCTCACCAAGAGGTGAGAATGCGACTGAAGCTGACATAAATATTCTTACGGTTATCCAGTTACCTTCAAAACTCATTAGATTCTGCAGTTATATTATTCCATGAGCCCAAAAATGAATAGTACATGAAAAAATAGTAGTATCCTCTATTCCAAAATATACTCACTTATCAGACTAGCGTGCCTAGATAAGCATTGATGCGGAGATGCCGGTGTTGGACTGGGGTGGACAAAAATGAGAAGTCGCACAACACCAGGTTATAGTCCAACAGTTTTATTTGAAATCACGAGCTTTCGGAGCGCTGCTCCTTCGTCACTTTACCTGACGAAGGAGCAGCAGCAGCAGAGTGGTGGTCTCTGTGACCAGGAAGAGGAGAAGGAGAAGGAGACCAGACAGCAGACCACCACCAACCCACAACCAACCACAACAACTGAGGTGCCTGGAGGGAGAGGACAGGAGAGGAGAAAGAAAGGAACAGAAGGCCTAGGCCATTAACAACAGAGGAGAGGCCTTTCCACACTGCCTCCTCAATTGGCCTCCATTTTAGGAGAGGGAGAGAGGGGAGAAAACAACACAACATCCATCATCTGTTTGGAAGGAGGAAGGAAGGAAAGAACAGCTACAGGTGGGTGTGATTCTGGGGCACTCTCCCAGAGACTTTGTTTTGTAGGTGGGGGGAGGAAAGAAGATAAGAAGAGGGCCGGAACATCCAAGGTGTGTGTGTGTGAGTGTGTGTGGCTTCTGTAAAAGCTAGGCCGCACACACCATATTAAACACCCCTTTCCCATTGCCTGACCTGGGACAGCTGGAGCTGCCTAGGTGAAGTTCCCCAATTAATTTAATCCAATTGGGCATCGTTAAGACCTGGTGCAGGACTGAGCCTGGGCATCTCCAGCTATCCCAGGTGAAGACATCTTCTCCCCCCACCAGAAGACCACCATCAAAGACTTTTATTACATCGGAGAGTGCACCCCCCTGCCAACACCCACCCACTCACCATCCTGAGTGGCGACCCTGCCCTTGCGGCTTCCCTCCTTCCCACCCCCCCTCTCTCTCTCTCTCTTTGTCTCTTGTCTCTCTCTGCCTCTCTCTCTAAGAGGCACCTCAATTAACTTTTATTAAGTACCCATTGAGCAGAGGGCAGAAGGCCCCTCTCCCAATTAATTCATATAAAGGGAGAGGTGTGCCTTCAATTTAAGAGCTCCCTCTGCTCAGGGGAAAACAAAAAAAAAAACCGAGGCCATTAACACCTTCAGGCCTGTGACTTGGGGTGAGTGTAGCCCTTAAAGAACCCTCCATTATGGCGAGTACATCTTCGTCGGTGGCGGGGGCAGCGAGGACGTACGCGAGCGTGGCAGCCGCGGCCACGGCCGCAGCCACGAGTCCTCCTGTTACCCCGTCACCTTTTACCCTCCTTACGAGGAAGAATGGGGTCAAGAGCTACACTCACCCCAACATGACTATAGAGGCGTGCGTTAAAGCCATGGCTGGGGTTGTCGGCCCTTCAGCCATCGTCGCCGCCTCTAAAATGTACGGCAAGGCTGTGTTCTTCCTGGGGTCGGAGCGGGCGGTGTCCCTGGCCATCGAGAAGGGGCTCACCGTGGGCGGGACCTTCCTGCCGGTGGACCCCCTTGAGGCCACCGCGCAAAGGATTGTGGTTTCCAACGTCCCGCCCTTTGTTCCGGGTGAGCTCCTCCTCCCCCACCTACGTCAACTGGGGGAGGTGAGGTCGGGGATCACACCCATCCCGCTCGGCTTCCGGGAAGCCAGCCTTCGGCACGTCTTCTCCTTCCGGCGCCAGCTTTTCGTCCGGCTGGCGCGGGAGGAGGACGCGGACGGCGCGTTCACGGTGCTCCACGGGGGGACCGCCCACCGCGTCTTCTGGACCTCGGACGGCGCGCGGTGCTACGCCTGTAAGGAGGTGGGGCACGTCCGCAAAAACTGCCCCGCCTCCAAGGCCGCCACGACACCTGGCGCGGCCGGGGTTGGCGCCGCCGCCCCGCCTCCCCCTGATACTGTCCGCGCGTCGACGGCGACGGATGCGCGGTCGAAATCGGAGGCCAACACCACCACGGCCTCCGGCGGGGAGGAGGGAGAGCGTCCGGGGGGAAGGAAGGCGCGTAGGAAAACTAAACACCTAAGGGCGGATCCCCTCGCGGAGGAAACATCGGAATTGACAGAACTCACGCCCGAGTATATCGCGGAGTTGGTCGGGACGCATGAGACTGGGGGGGTCCTCGTGCCCGGGCCCGTGACCGTGACCGCAACCGCCGAGGCGGCTAAATCAAGACCTGCGGCCGGGCTCGGGCCCGAGGGGCCCAAGAAACCCAGTCGTCGGAAGGGGGCAGAGAGGGAGGCCCCAGCAGACATGGAGGCCTCCCCCTCTCCGGGCCCCAACTTGTTAAAAAGAAAGCTCCGCCCCCAGCAGGAGGACTGCGAGGAGGAAGGTCCCTCCGCAAAAGGGGGGCAGTCGCCCGCCGCGGGTGCTGCGCCCCACCCCACCACCGTCATCGTCGCGCGCGATCGGCAGGGGTCGTCTGTCCCTCGGGAGGGTGAGACAGCCGAGTCTGTCCGACCTGTGCCTCCCGGGGATGGGGAAGAGACCCTGCCCGTGGGGGGGGGCGCGGAACAACCCGCGGAGGGAAATGTAGTACCGGAACCGTTGCTCCTCGCCGGGTCGGGCGTCCTGGGGACTGGGGCGGGCGAGGCCAAAGAGGCTGAAGCCGAACCCGCCTTTTATAACCCAGATATCTCCCAGGGACTGCTCGACCTGGTGGAGGAGTGTAGCAATCCCCAGCCCGCTGGGTCGGAGGTTGGTGGCGGGGAGACGGAAAGCCCCCTGACTCCGTCTCTGTTGTTGGCGCCGGACGTGCTGGAGGAATTTGGGATTATTTTCTCCCCGGTTTCTCCGGTCGCCCCGGCGCCTGAGGCGGGGGGGGGCCCCGAACCGCCGCCGCCGCCTCCCGGCCCGGCGCCCCTGAAGGAGCCCAGGGTGGACTCCTCTGCCACCGATCCTGGGGGTGGGATCGTGACGGAGGCGGGGCCGGCCGGTGCGGCCGAGCCGTTCGCTGCACCCTGTGTGACGGACGGGTTGGCCGCCGGTGACGACCTCCCGGAGGAGGACGGGGACTCGGTGGGGGGCATCGAGGACGATTTGGAGTCCATCGGCAGCGAGGCGATGGACGCCCTCGTGCCCTTCACCGACTCTCCCCTCATCCCCGTAGGGGAACTCCGGGATTTTATGGCCATGAGCCAGGGTCGTCACAAGAAGATCCGGCTGGCCCTCGACAAGTGGTCGGAGCTGACGCTGCTCGTCGTGTCCGTCCGCGCCGCCGTTAAAATCATGGGCACGGACAAGGACGTTGGCCGGCTCGAGCTGCGTCGGCTCAAGACGTTCCACACTGGGCTGCTGAGGGAGTGGCGGTCGTCAGTGACCGCCCTCCCTCCCCTCCGTTAGGTAGAGGTTGCACTATGCTTCTGAGATGAAGATAACCATAGCCAGCCTCAACATCAACGGCAGCAGGGAGGCGCGCCGTAGATTCAATAACTTCTCGGTCCTTCGGGACGGGAAATATGCGGTGTGCTTCCTGCAAGAAACCCACACCGTTCCGGGAGACGAGGCCACGTGGCTCCTGGAGTGGCAAGGAGGGGTCAGCATGAGTCACCTCTCCAACAATTCCTGCGGGGTGGCTGTCTTGCTGGCCCCGCATTTTCAGCCGGAGATCTTGAGGGTCAAGGAGCACGTGCCGGGCCGCTTGCTCCAGGTCACTGTTCGCCTGGGAGGCGTGCCGCTCCATTTAGTGAACGTGTACGCCCCCCGGACCGGTGCGCAGCAAGTGCGCTTCTTCGGAGAAGTGTCCGCTCTTCTGGGCTCCATCGACGTGGGCGAGTGCGTCATCCTCGGGGGGGATTTCAATTGTACCCTCGAGGCGCGGGACCGGTCGGGTCCCCCGCGAAGCCCGGCGGCGATGGAGAAGTTGCGGGACCTGGTCGGGTCCTTCGACTTGGTGGACGTCTGGCGAAATCTCCATCCCGACTCCAGCGCCTTCACGAGCGTGAGGTCTGGAGGAGGAAGGTCCAGAATCGACCGCCTTTACATTTCCCGGGCGTACGTCTCCTGCGTTCCGGCGGCTTCCATGCGGCCGGTGCCGTGCACGGACCACCACCTGGTGTGGGCGGAGCTCGCTCCGCTGCGCGCGCGGGGGGGGTCCGCGTACTGGCATTTTAACAACCTGCTGCTGGAGGACGCGCGGTTCCGGGATTCGTTTCGCCGGTTCTGGGCCGACTGGAGAAGGAAGCGGGGAGGCTTCCCCTCCTTGAGGCTATGGTGGGACGTGGGCAAGGCTCACGTCCGCGTCTTCTGTCAGGAGTACGCGAAGGGGTCGACCAAGAGGCGGGAGGCACGGGTCGGGCGATTGGAGAAAGAAGTGCTCGACCTGGAGTCCCGTCTCGGTCAGGTCGTCGAGGACCCGGCCCTGCGGAAGGTGTACGAAGAGAAGAAGGGCGCGCTGAAGGACCTGCAGCTGGTCGGGTCCCGAGGCGCGTACGTGAGGTCGCGGATCCAGTTCCTGCGGGACCTGGACCGCGGCTCCCCCTTCTTCTACTCGCTGGAAAAAAGACGGGGGGTCCGTAAGCAGCTCTTGGGGCTGCTGGCCGACGACGGATCTCTGGTCTCGGATCCGGAGGGCATCAGCGCGGAGGCCCGGGCCTATTACGGGGCTCTGTTCTCTTCGGATCCGTCCAGCGAGGATGCGCGCAGAGTTTTGTGGGAGGACCTGCCGAAGGTCGGCCCGGAGGGCGCCGAGAATTTAGAAGCTCCGCTAAGCCTGGCGGAGCTGACCGGCGCCCTGCGCCAGCTCTCGAGGGGCAAGTCCCCGGGGCTGGACGGGCTGACCGTGGAGTTCCACAGGGCGTTCTGGGACGTCTTGGGGGACGACTACGCGCGGGTCCTGGGGGAAAGTCTGGCGACCGGGGAGATGCCCCTCTCTTGGCGCAGGGCGGTCATCGTCCTGCTGCCCAAGAAGGGCGATCTCCGCCTACTTAAGAACTGGCGCCCGGTCTCCCTCCTCAGCACGGACTACAAAATTTTCGCCAGGGCTATGTCTGCTCGCCTTGGCACCGTGCTGGCCCGCATGATCCACCCCGACCAGTCCTACACGGTCCCGGGCCGGAGTATCCACGATAACATCCATCTGGTCCGGGACCTGGTCCACCATTCCCAGAGGGCTGGTCTGTCGGTCGCCTTCCTTTCCCTGGATCAGGAGAAGGCGTTCGACAGGGTGGATCACGAGTATCTTTTCGGGACTCTGCGCGCATTCGGGTTCGGGACGCATTTCGTCGCCCGGATCCGACTTCTGTACGCCGCCGCGGAGTGTCTGATTAAAGTTAACGGGTCTTTGACGGCGCCCCTTCGCTTCGGGAGGGGGGTGCGTCAGGGATGCCCCATGTCCGGTCAGTTATACGCCGTTTGCGTGGAGCCTTTCCTGCGCCTCTTGCGGAAGAGGTTGACGGGACTGGCTCTGCAAGGGCCGGGCGTGGAGGTGGTCCTCTCGGCTTACGCCGATGACGTGCTCCTCGCGGTCACGGATCCCGTCGACTTGCGGAGGATGCGAGAATGCCAGCAGATTTACTCGGACGCATCCTCCGCCAAGATCAACTGGGAGAAATGTTCTGGACTCCTGGTGGGCCCATGGCGGGTGGACTCCCTGCCGGAGGAGTTCGGGCCTTTCGCCTGGAGCACCACGCACCTCCTCTACCTGGGAGTCTACCTCAGCCCGGCCGAGGACGCCTGGCCGGCGAACTGGCAAGAGCTGGAGGCCAAAGTCACCGCTCGCCTAGGACGCTGGACAGGACTGCTCCGAGTGTTGTCCTACAGGGGTCGAGCGCTGGTCATAAACCAGCTGGTGGCCGCCATGTTGTGGTACCGGTTGGTCACTTTGATCCCTCCCCCTGCGTTTGTCGCCAAGATGCAGAAGAAGCTCGTCGACTTCTTCTGGGACAAAAGGAAGCACTGGGTCTCTGCCGCGGTTTTGAGTCTCCCGCTTAGGGAGGGCGGTCAGGCGCTGGTGTGCCTTCGCACCCAGGCGGCGACTTTCCGTCTTCAGACGCTGCAGAGATACCTGTACGTGGAGAATCCTCCTAGGTGGCGTGCGCTGGCGACGTATTTCTTCCGCCAGCTGCACGGCCTCAATTACGACACGCAGCTCCTGTTTGTGAGAGTGGGTGGCACGCGTGCCAGCCTGCGGGAGCTGCCTGTCTTCTACCAGGAACTGCTATGGGTTTGGAACAGCGTCGCCTCCGAGCGCAGTTCTCCCCCGTCAGGAGCGGCGGCCGTCCTTCGGGAGCCGCTGTTCAGGAATCCGCACCTCCACGACCGCGGGTTCGGCTGGCTGGCGGAGGGCAGGGCTGTGCCCGGTAAGGTGACCAGAGTCGGGGACCTGCTCGATGGCGGAGGAGCGGGCTGGATGGCGCCGGAGGAGTTGGCGAGGCGCATGTCTTGGGTCAACGTCCGGCTCGCGGTCAAAGCCATCGAGTCGCTAAAAGTGGCACTGGGCCCCGTCTCCACTAGGTGTGTCGAGGAGGCTCAAGCACGTGGGGCGATCCCGTCCGAACTGACCCCCGTTCGGACGGAATTCCTTATCGGCGCCCGGCCCCGAATCCTCCCTCGGGAGCCGCCGCCTCACCACTTGAGCCTTCTCGGAGAAATGCCCTCCGTGCCCTTTCAATCCGCACGGAGGCGTTTCCTGTACGGGCTGCTCCTGCACACTCTCCACTTTGCCATCTTCGTCTGCCGTCCGGACACGCCTTGGCGTACCATCCTGCCGTCCGGCGGAGGCGAAGGTCCCCATTGGAAGGCTCTCTACGCGGGAGTCTTCCCTTGTTCTATTGGGGACTTGGCCTGGAGGGTGTTGCACGGAGCAGTCCCGTGCAATAGGATTTTAAGTAGGTTTACGGACTCCCAGGCTGCTTGCCATTTCTGCGGCCTGGAGGAGTCCGTTTATCACATTTATGTTGAATGTGAGAGGTTGCAGCCCCTCTTTCATTATTTGAAGGGGCTGCTCCTCAATTTCTGGTTGCACTTCAGCCCCACGCTCCTGATCTACGGTCACCCGGTGCGGAGGGGAGTGGGTAGGTCGGAGGACCTCCTCGTAGGACTGCTCCTGGGCCTGGCCAAGAAAGCCATTAATTGGTCCAGGCAGCGGGCGGTCGAGGGGGTCGTTCGGCCCGATTGCCTGCCTCTCTTCCGCGGCCATGTTCGCGCCCGGGTGGCCCTGGAGATGGAGCACGCGGTGTCCGCCGGCACGCTTGAGTTTTTCCGCGACCGGTGGGCGCCGCGGGGACTGGAGTGCATCGTCACCCCGGACTTTCAAATTTTAATTTGATTTATTAAGTTTCATTTAAAGTTTTAATTTGATTTACAGTAAATTTGGGTTCAACCAAAAAGATCAACACCAGGTTATAGTCCAACAGTTTTATTTGAAATCACGAGCTTTCGGAGCGCTGCTCCTTCGTCTGACGAAGGAGCAGCGCTCCGAAAGCTCGTGATTTCAAATAAAACTGTTGGACTATAACCTGGTGTTGTGCGACTTCTCATTTTAGATAAGCATTGACAGTGAAATTTCCTTTCAATGTCAAATCAATGCTCTAAAATGATCACGGAGAGCGTGATTTTCTGTCAATATTGGATCAGTACTCTTACATGAACGTGGAAACTGCCCTTTCCTTTCAATACTATACCAGTGCACTGATGTAACTAGGGACAGCAATACTTCCTTTCTGTATTAGACCAGTGTGCTCTAAAATGGCTATTGACAATGCCCTTTGGTACAATATCACATTAGTGGTCTAAAATTACCACTTACAATGTGCTTTTCTCTCAATATTGGGCCAGTGCTGTAGGATTACCTTTGTCAGGATCGTTTCCTTTCAACATCAGACTTATGGTCTATGACAACAACAACATTTATATAACATCTTGCAGCAGGGTGACTGAAGGCTGGTATGTCAACTGCAGGCTGATGAGGGCTTTGGTCCATGAATAAGGGTATGGCCCTTTCAGAAACCTTACCTTTAAGAGGAAGGTATGGCCCCTTTAAGAACCTCGGGGGGGGGGAAATTTGGTTGCTTTGCGCCTCCCATTAGCGCCCTAGCTAATGGGGTGCAAAGCAAGTAGCGCCCGGGTGTGGCGATGTTTGCGCCGCTCGTGAAATTGACCAGACATTTTGCGGTGGCGCTAAACACTATCGCCACGATCTCCTGCGCCCTGCAGATCGTGACATCAGTCGAGCGTGCAACCCCGGACCAGATATTGAGTGGCGCCCCCTGCCTTTCCGCCTGCCGCTAGCAACGACAGGTTGAGGGGAACGTTTTGCAGTCGGGAAGGGACTGGGGGAGCGCTATTTAAAGGCGACCGCTTCCTGCCTTTTTCTGTTGGCGACATTTTTGCACCATGCATTCTGAGAGAGAGAGAGAGACTTCTGGAGAGATTCAACGCTGTGTGAAGGAGTTTTGAGTACTGAGCAGCACTTTGCAGGTTCATTTTGACTTGACCTTCCTTGCATCGATTTAGAAGAGACTATGGGGGCTGCACTCTGAGCTCTTTCCCTGGGCCTCTCCATTGTTCTTTCCAGCAGATTTGATGTACAGGTCTCTCCAGGCCAAGATTCAAGGCTGCAATGAGCAGGGTGTGGATGGAGAGCAAGATCAACCCTCCCATTTAAGAATTGGCCAGCACCAGTGTGTCTGTGTTCCGTTGCTGACTGACATCACATGAGCTTTGCCAGCGCTCTGAGGTAGCGCCTCGCTTCTCGGCGTTAGCGCCTGTAGAGTTTCGCAATTATCGCGATTCTAATAATATGAGAGAAGCAGGTTCAATTAAACATTTTTATTGAACGGAATGCTGTTTTTAAAATAAAGGGTACAGAAGCCTGTAAAATGGCCGCCGCACATCGTGGCAGAAGCTTCCAGAGACACAGTGGGCAGACAAGATGGCGTTGAATATACATTCAGTATGAGACCATACCCGGTACGAATTAAAAAGGCAGGATGCAACCCATTTGCATTTTGGACAAAAACAATGATATAAGTGCTTGAATCGTTTCATACGCACAGTAAGAATCATTGAACTGGACAATCGGGGGCCCATCCAGACACATCAATACACAAATACCCCCCCGGCTCAACAATGAGAGAGACATTGGCGGGTGATTGGGCCAGTATTCAGGGGGTCCCAAAACCAGTTGAGGAGACGATTCATACACATCCTGGCTGGCTCAACAATGAAGAAGGCATTAACGGATAGTTGGCCAGTTTCAGGTGATCCCGAAACCAGTTAAGAAGATAATCACCCCATGCTGGGAATTTTGGGCGCCAAAATCAAACAAAGGACAACATTTTGATTTGAGCGGGAGATAAGGCCGGAAAAACAGTATAACTATAGAGGACAAATGTCCATCGGTCTCTTCGCTCTTCTCTTGCGCTGGTTCCTTCGGCGGTGCTGTGCTGGTCGGTTATTCGAGTGTTGGGTGGAGTTCAAGTTCGAGTCCGTTGTTCGTGGTCCGTGTCGGCCAGAAACGGAACCTCAGAACGAGCCACCTCGACACGGCAGGCAGTAGGGTACACCATCCCGATCGTCGGTAAACGGTGTCCGGACCCATCAGGGCAACACAGCGGTGTGTTCCCGAGCGACCAGCCGTCGGTGGCGAGGAAGAAGAGAATCTCAGCCAAGCGAGGCCCGAGTGACGAGAAGAAAGACGAGAAGAAATTCCACGTGGCGCTACGGTCAGTAAACCCCGACCGCGCCCGAAGATAAACGGCGGAGTCCACCTTTTGAATTCTACAGACGACTTCATGATATCAGGGAGACAGGCTTACCCTCTGGTTCTTTGAGCGGATAGCCTGGGCCATCCGCGACGAACATTACCGGGGCTGTCTCAAGTGGACCCATTCACGGCAGCGAGAGTAAACAAGTCGGGTGCAGAAACCTTTACAGCCACGTGACAGCCAGGCGCTGCAGCGAAAAGAGCTGAGAGCCTCATTTTAATTTCCGAAGTAAGCCGAGTGGTGAGCATGTTTCCCGATCCTACAAATCCAGACATAGTTTAGGTATAGTAAGGGAGGGTGGTTCCTAAGGTTAATGTATAATGTGTTCCCCCTTTTTCGATGTGTCGTGTGTTCCCCATTTGCATAGACCAAGTTTTATAAACGTGTGTATACTGGTAATCTCTTTGATCTGCGCATATGACATGTATTTCATTATTTTGGACACCGTACAATAAAGGCATTCATTTCGTGCTATTCAACCAGTTCTATTTGAGTCTTTCTCTGCATTACTGCTCCTTTGCATCTAAGTCCAGGTGTCAGAACCGTAAGGGCGAGTGGGTCGAACCACTCACAGGTGATTATTGCAAAAGTCTGGCCGGAGACCAGAGCAAGCAATAGCACAGGCAACGAAAGCCTCACCTCGCACGAGCCCACCCTTACACGCCTTAAGAGAGGTGTGCAGCGCCTGATTTAGCGCCCCAATCACCTCCAGGGGTGATAAAAGCCAAGTTTGCAGTCGGAGGCGATAATTAGCGCCAGGCACTAAACTTTGCGCCAGGCTGATAATTGCGCCCCAAATGGGGCAATACCGAATTTCTCCCCCCTCGCCTTTAAAAGGTAATTGCAAATGGAGTCGGGGGAGATTTTCCCCAGCCAGCTGAGCATAAAAGGGTGAAGTCAAACGAAGTAAGGGGAAGGCTGAAAGAGGCTGGGAGTTGGAGAGCTTTTGAGGATTACTGTTTGTAGGAGAAAGGCGGCTCCAAGATGGCAGAACCACGTAACAACCTTTAATGTTGAAAAACGCTCCAAGATGCTTTACTGAGGCATATTCGGAGAAGAATGGACACAGAGCCAAAGGAGAAATTAGCAGGGCTTGATCAAAGAGATGGGTTTTACAGGCATGTGAAGTGGAGGGTTTATGGATAAGCTCCAGAGCATGGGGCCTAGACAGCTAAAGGTACGGCCACCAATGTTGGGGCAAAGAGTGGGGATGCACAACAGGCCAGAGTCAGAGGAAGTGAAAGTTCTGGGGGTTTGTAAGAATGGAGGATGTTGCATAGATATAGAGGTGTGAAGCCATGAAGTCATTTAAATATCACAATGAGAATTTTAAATAGGAGGCATTGGAGGGCTAGTAGCCAACTTAGGCCAGCAAGGACAGGAGTGATGGCTGAGTGGGACTTAGTGTGGGATAGGATATGGGCAGCAGAGTTTTGGATGAGCTGAAGCTTATAGGACATGGAGGATGGCTCCCGCCAGTAGTCCGATATTGAAAGAAAGGGTTACTGTTCATGGTCATTATTTGGCAAATTGGTCAAATATTGAATGGAAAGGATATTGTCCATGGTCATCTATGGTAGTGGTATAATATAGAAAGGAAATAGCACAGTCCAAAGCTATCACTTCCTTCTGTGTCAGCCCCTGGAAAACTATCTCTCCCAGAGTATATTAGGACTGTAAAATCTGGAAATTTGGATCGGCTGTGTCACTCTGTGATTGTGACCGTGATGCATTTTTTCTCCTCAGCTTCTCTACAGCCTTTGACATGGTTTACCACACCAATCTCGTCCGACACCTCTCCTCCGATATATAGCTCAGTGGGGCAGTCCTCAAATGGTTACGCTCTTACTTATCAAACCATAGCCAGGGCAACCCTAGCAATGACTTATCTTCCCACCCCCCACACAGTTACTTTCGAAGTCTCCCAAGGATCTATCCTTGACCCACTCCTCTTTCTCATTTACATGCTGCCACTTAGCAATATCATCCACAAACATGGGGCCAACTTCTTTATGTACACTGATGACATCCAGCTCTACCTCTTCACTATCTCTCTTGACCCCTCCACTGCTCAGATGACAATGGATCATTCCTTTGTTTCAAAAAGCAGCCCAGTGATCTAAAATGACCATATACAGCATCCTTTCTTTTCTATATAAGGTTAGTGTGGCAAAATGATGACGGACAGCACCCTTTTGTTTCAATTAGATTAGTTCTCAAAGATTATCATGGAGCGCACCTTTGCCATTTAACATTTAATCAATTTGCAGAATTGCCAATGGACAGCGCCCTTCCCAATCAACATTAGACCAATGTGCCAAAATGACCACGGACATTTCAGATCATAACCACTGCTCCCATTTTTTTCAGACAGCGGGTGCTGGTAATGATTCTGCTGTTGCCATTTACAGCTCCTCCTGGACCCATCTTTTGTTTCTTTACTTGTCCTATTACCACCCCCTTTTGCCTTGAACTATCTTCCCTTTTGTCATTTAATCACTCCTGCCTTCCACCCTATCACATACCTTTCTTTTTGTTCTTTCCTCCCCTCCCCCACCCCATTCCCTGCCTCTGTAGTTGCTTAAAAACTGTTACATCTCTAACTTCTTCCAGCTCTGCTGAAAGGTCATCAACATGAAACGTTAATTCTGTTTTTCTCTCTTTGCAGATGCTGCCTGACCTGCTGAGTATTTCCAGCATTTTCTGGAGAGCACTTTTCCCAATCACCATCAGACCAATGTGCTGAAATGACCATGGACAGCCCCCTTTCCATTCACCATTAGACCAATGTGCCAAAACTACTATGGAAAACACTCTTTTCTTTCTCTATCAAACTAGTGAAAGAAAGATCATGCATTTAATTATCATGATAGGCTTAGCGAGTTGAGTCTTTTATATTCTAGAAATGTGTGGACTTTGGGAAGATTTGATTGAGGTCTTTCAAATAATGAAGGGACTAAACTGTGTCCATGTGGATAGACTGTTTGAATTAAATGGATTAGGAAGAACCAGGGGACATATGTATAAGTTACATAAGCATAGATATCAAGAGTTTTTTTCTCTTTTCGTAGAGTGTCAGCAAACAAGTTGCCAGCTAGAGCAGTGAGTGCGGATTCACGCCAAGCATTCAAAGGGGAGCTGGACGAGCATTTATCTGTGGCTGATAACACAGTGTACATAAAGTAGATGGAGTATTGGGCCATGTGCCTCATTATCACTGTTGTCTCCTGGTGCCCGTTTTGATCGCCTTCATGGGTGAGAGAGGAACTTCCCAGATTTTATTTCCCCTGAATTGGCCTAAGGTTTTTAAAAATCTTTCTTTTCCCTCCCTAAGAGATTATGGATTATATGGCTGGTGATTTGTGGGGTTAGGGATCATGATGCTCAGTTGCAACATGACTGTATGGGACAGGCTTGATGGACCAGCTAGTCTTTTCCTCTCCATTATTGTTTTTTCTTATTTATATTGTGCCTTTCACATTCTCAGGATGTCCCAAAGTACTTTGCAGCCAATGAAGTACTTTTGAAGTGTAATCACTGGCAATTTGTGCACAGCAATGAGACAAATTACCAGATAATTAGTTTTTAATGGTGTCGGTTGAGGAATAAATATTGGCTGGGACACTGGGTACCATGGAACCTTTTACATCCACCTGAGAGGGCAGATGGTTTAACATCTCATTCTAAAAATGGCACTGAAGCGTCAGCCTAGATTATGTGCTCAATTCTCTGGAGTGGGGCTTGAACCAATGACAGTCTGACTCAGATGCAAGAGTGCTACAACTGAGCTAAAGCTGACAACTAGTACTTTCCTTTCAAAAATGCCTTTTTATTTCCATATTAGACCAGTATGTTAAGATGACGATAGGGAATTACATTTATTTTCAGTATTAGACCAGCGATCTAAGATGACGGTGGTTAAAGCGGTCATTTCAGTGCCAGACCAGTGCATTTTAATAACCATGGACAGCACCCTGTCCAATCAGTATCAGTCCAAAGCTTGAGGAGACATGGACAGCACCGTTTCATTCCTACAGCAAACCAGTGTTCTAAGATGACCATGGATAACACATATTCTTTTCAGTAATAGACCAGTGCTCTAAATAACCAGGGGAAACTTACTTTTCTGTAAATGCCAGACCAATAGGAGACCAATGCTGTAGGATCAGCATTTGATATGGTCCAGCACACCATTCTCCTCCAATGCCTCTCTGTTGTCCAGCTCAGTGGGACAGTCCTTGCTTGGTTCCATTCTTATTATCTAATTGTAGCCAGAGCACCTCTAGCAATGGCTTCTCTTCCTGCCCCACATTCCCCAAGGATCTATCATTGCACTTCCTCTTCCTCATCTGCATGTTGCCCCTTAGCAACATCATTCTCAAGCAAAGGCTCAACTTCCCCATGTACGCTGATAACACCAAGCTATCCCTTTCTATCACCTCTTTTGACCCCCTTCCCCACAACCGCCCCCCCCCCCCCCCCCCCCCCCACTGCCTCTGTGTTGTCAGATTGCTTGTCCGACATCCAGTCTTGGATGAGCCACAATTTCCTCCAGCTAAACAGTGGAAAGACTAAAGCCATTGTCTTTGCCCCCCACCACGTCTTGCTCCCTGCCACTGTCTCAGGTTGAACTAGACTGCTTGCCATCTCAGGCTCCTACTTGACCCTGAGCTGAGCTTCAGACCCATAGCCTCTCCATTATAAATACCTCTTACTTTCACTTCTGAAACATTGCCTGCATCTACTCCTCAGCCATCTGTTGCTGAAACCTTCAGTTATGTCTTTGTCATCTCCAGACTCTACTATTCCAATGCATGCCTGGTTGATTTACCATTTTTCACTCTTCATAAACTTCAGTTCATCTAAAACTCTGCTGGCCTATGCTACATCCATTAACCCTGTTCTTGCTGACCAACATTGGCTCCCAATCCTCCAACACCTTAAATTTAAAACTCTCATCCTCATGTTTAAATCCTTACATGACCTCATCCCTCCCTATGTCTGTCACCTCCTCCAGTGCTGTAACCCCCAATCTTTCCGTTCCTCTGACTGTGGTCTCTTGTAAATCTCCCCTTCACCCCACCATTGATTACCATGCCTTCAGCTGCCTAAGCCTCATACTCTGAAATTTCCTCCCTTAACCTCACTAGCTCTCCACCTCCCTCTCCTCCTTTAAGAACCTTTTTAAAACCCACCTCTTGACCTTCCTAATATCTTGTTCTTTGGCTCAGCATCCATTTTGTTGATCATAACTCTGTGAAGCACCTTGAGACTTTTTTTGTTATCAAAGGTCCTACGTAACTGCAAGTTGTTGTTGCTGTTGTAAGGTCAGTGTTCTAAAATAGACAGCATCTTTTCATTTCAATTTCAGTGTGCTAAGTTGATCATGATGTGGAGATGCCGGTGTTGGACTGGGGTGGACAAAAGTGAGAAGTCGCACAACACCAGGTTATAGTCCAACAGTTTTATTTGAAATCACAAGCTTTCGGAGCGGCTGCCCCTTCGTCAGGTGAAGTGAAGGAATACGAATCGGCAAAGCATATATAGACAGAGAACAATGCATGTGTAGCGTACAATGTCAGACGACTACATTTAATCCTCCTGACTGCCTTTCGTCACACCTCGGCAGAGAAACAATCAGGTCAGCCAGGAAGGCACCACATCAAAGACATAGCAAGATACAACTGAGACAATGAGGTGGGGTCACAGGGGGTCTAATGTGTCAAATGCTGCAGTCTGTATGGAAAACCATAAACTTTAAAATTTTTACTTTTTTTTACTGGAAATCACATCTGTGAACAAGCCAACGACGACTCGAGTCTGGATGACTCTACGTCATGTATCGTGACATGAACCCAAGATCCCGGTTGAGGCCGTCCTCATGAGTGCGGAGCTTGGCTATCAGTTTCTGCTCGATTATTTTGTGTTGTCGTGTGTCTCGAAGGCCGCCTTGGAGAACGCTTACCCGCAGATCCGAGGCTGAATGTCCTTGACTGCTGAAGTGTTCCCCGACTGGGAGGTAACAATCCTGCCTGGTGATTGTTGCGTGGTGTCCGTTCATACGTTGTCTCAGTGTCTGCATGGTCTCGCCGATGTACCATGCTCTGGTGCATCCTTTCCTGCAACGTATGAGGTATACAACGTTGGCCGAGTCACATGAGTATGTACCATGTACCTGGTGGGTAGTGTCCTCACGTGTGATGATGGTATCTGTGTTGATGATCTGGCATGTCTTGCAGAGGTTGCCGTGGCAGGGTAGTGTGGTGTCGTGGTCGCTGTTATCCTGAAAGCTGGGTAATTTGCTGCGAACGATGGTACTTCTGAGGTTAGGCGGCTGTTTGAAGGCGAGTAGTGGAGGCGTGGGGATGGCCTTAGCGAGGTGTTCGTCGTCATCGATGACATGTTGAAGGCTGCGAAGAACATGGCGTAGTTTCTCCGCTCCGGGGAAGTACTGGACGACGTAGGGTACCCTGTTGGTTGTGTCCCGTGTTCGCCTTCTGAGGAGGTCTATGCGATTTTTCGCTGTGGCCCGTCGGAACTGTTGATCGATGAGTCGAGCGTCATATCCCGTTCTTACGAGGGCGTCGTTCAGCGTCCGTAGGTGTCCATCGCGTTCCTCCTCGTCATGATCATGAGTAGTGACTTTCCTTTCAATAACAGATAAGAGCGTTAAGTTGACCTGGAATAGTGCCCTTTTGTTTCATATTAGACCAGTGTGCTATGATGACCATGAGCAGCACCTTTGCCTTTGCTCTAAGATGACCTTGTACAGTGCCCATCGTATTCAATATTAGACCAATGGTCAAAAATTATCATTAACAGTACCTTTTCCTTTCTAAATCAAAACTAGTGCTCCAAGATGACTTTGGACAGTGCCGTTTCCTTTTGATAAAAACCAATGTGCTAAAATAACCATTGAAGGTGCCTTTTCCATTCAATATCAGAGGGGTGTGCTAAAATGGCAATAGACAGCACCTTTTTGTTTTCAATACCAGACCAATATCTAAAATTACGATGGGCATTTTTTTATTTCTGTATTAGATCAGTGCTCAAAAATGACTATGGACAGATCTCTCATGATCAGAATTAGCCATCACTTCATAAACCAAGGTACTGAATAATACAGTAGACTTTTCAAAAATAAATGTTACTTGCCCTGGTAGCTTAGTACGAAAGATTGTGCAGTCTAGAATTTTTTTTTAGGTAAACATCATAGAAATTCTTACTAATGGACTCATCACACCTCAACTGGTGCTACCTGCTGTAATCTCATTTCCCCACCCTTACATTGGTATCCCTTTATATTCTTCCTTTTCAAATAATTATCCAATTCTCTTTTAAATGATTATGGTCTGTCTACCTCATCACCCACTTTTGTAAAGCATTGAATGGTCTAATAACCCTCTGCATGAAAAATGTTCTTCTAACTTCCCCTCCTTTCTTCCACTGATAATCCTCAGTCTATGCCTCTTTGTTACTAATTCACCAGTGGAAGAAATCTTTTACTATTTGCCTCTCAAAACCTTTCTTAATCAGAAAACATCTATTATATCCCCCTCTATTAAATCTGCAAATTAAAATATATATGGATGTTGAGTTTTTGCTAGTAATATCTACACAATCTGGGCAGAATCAGCCAAACCAGTGCAAAAGATCAGAGAATTTTAAATGTAAGTGAGTTATGCCGAAAACCACTTGCGCTCGTGTTTTCCGCAATCTTTTATGCTGGTTCAAGATTCACTTCACCCGAATCAGGCCACGCCCACAAATAGGCCATGCCCCCAGGTCAAAATTGTGAGATTCCGCCAATTGCGCTAGTTCTGGAAGGCTTTTCAATTTGCACTAAATTTTTTAGGTGCACGGGCACTAGTAGGCACATTTTAAACATTTTCACACATCAAAAAATATTTGATTTACTAAGAATCTGACTAGTGTACACCAATTAAACAATTAAATGGTTTAGTATAGTTTTTTTAAGTCATTTTCAGTGATTTTAAATTGGGTTACTCACAGGTGGAGAACTGGACACCCTTATTAAAAATGCTTATTTTGGGTGATAAACCTATTTTCAACTGGATTAACAAACTGCACTAGGTTCCTACTCTTAAATACATCAAGGGATACTTTTTAATGGAAAAAAAAGAAAGACTTGCATTCATATAGCGCCTTTCATGACCACCAGACGTTTCAAAGTGCTTAACAGCCAATTAAGTACTTTTTGAAGTGTAGTCACTGTTGTAATGTGGGAAACGCAGCAACCAATTCGCACGCAACAAGCTCACACAAACAGCAATATGATAATGACCAGATAATCTGTTTTAGTGATGTTGATTGAGGGATAAATATTGGCCAGGACACTGGGAATAACTCCCCTGCTCTTCTTCAAAATAGTGCCATGGAATCTTTTACGTCCACCGGTTTAACATCTCATCCGAAAGATAGCACCTCCGACAGCGCAGCACTCCACTTGAGTACTCCCTCAGTACTGCACTGGAGTGTCAGCCTAGATTTACGTGCTCAAGTCCCTGGAGTGGGACTTGAATCCACGACCTTCTGACTCAAAGGCGAGTGTGCTACCCACTGAGCCACAGCTGATACACAAAAGAAAGAATTGCATTGTATTTCAGTACCCAATTGCGCTGGTTCATGGAAGATTTTAAGTTTATGATTATGCAAATGAATTTTAGCAGAAACTTGAAGCCTAGCCTAACCAGTGCAATTTCAAGTGCATTTTGGCTGAAATTTCCCTATTATTGCACTTATAAATGTATTCGTAGCATATTTTATAAAAATATAAGGCTAGACATTACTTTTTACATAACAATTATTGCGTGTGATAATTGTGCAGTAATGTTGAGTAATTTTGTTCATGTGCTGTCGCATTGCTTTTTGCCCTCATTTATCACCACCCTCACTCAAAACTTATTTCAGCGTCAGTTATAGTAACCCTATCATTCTGTCCAGTGGACAAAGATGAGGCAGAAGAGCAGGGGGAGTTCATGGAGGTAAAGGGCCACTGAAGATTGACACAGATACTCCAAATTCATGGTATATGAAAGCACATGCATCTACCTGTACCTCACTAGGAAACAGTGCCTCAGAAGGCTAAGGACAAGCAGAAGGCAGAAACAGATCTGTACCATCTACAACATGATCTGCAGGCACAGGCAAACATCAGAATGTCACTGTGTGGGTGTGAAAGGTCCAGCTTGTTCCCAATGAATTCTGGGATACTTGACTACATTAACCCTCTATTTTCCCATAGAATAGGTTTAGTTGATTGAAGCACATTTGCAGACTGCAAGACACCACTTCACTTATCAAACTTCGGAATGTGTGTATTCACAGCCTCAGTAGAGCCATTGTCTAAACACAGCCTGGCCTCCCAGGAGATAAGGGGTACAATTAACAACCAACACTGTTCCAGTCACTGGGTACATGAATCACTGCGGCCTTGTAGCCATCCTGCTTGTTCGACAGCTAAGGATAAAACATGTTTTCTCAAACTATAAACTATGCCTACAAAGGGAAGAGATAACAGCAGAAATGTGGGGAGTAGGATGAGACAACCAACATCTGTGACTGGCATGGTCAGAGGGTATCCGAGTTTAAGGGGAGGGCCCGACAGTTGAGTGACTAACCACATAAGCCAATAACGAGTAACTGTTGTGACACTGTTTGTACGTGTACGCCCCCATTCTGTAGTAAGTGGGCGTTGCTTATAGAATTGTATAACTTGAATGAACCGTTACTTGTCCCTTAGAGAGTGCACCCCTAGCTTGAGGAAGCTGAGTGGCTCTCCCTTGTGCACAAGTCTTTTGTTTGTTTTAATAAATTCTGAACTTGTCCTCAATCCGTCTCCATCTGAGGTTTCTCCAAATTCGAATCTAACAGGTGTGACAATCAAAATGGCCCTGAATTTGTGCACTACAGGTCATTACGGTCAGTTACTGGAGATATATGTGACATGAGCCACTTTGCAATCCATAGATATATTGTGAAGGCCAACAACAACAACAATCAGGGTAGCATAGTGGTTATGTTAGTGGACTTGTTATCCAGAGGCCTGGACTAAAGATTTGGAGACATCCTGTCTGTCATCCTGAAGTCTACAACTATCCTCATCACTATCGACTACTTTGCCAAGTTTCGTATCATCTGCAAACTTTATAATGCTGCTCCCTACATCCGAGACTAGGTCATTTATAAAAATTGCAAAGAGTAATGGACCAAAAACTGATCCTTGGGGAACATCATTGCAAACCACATCCCAGTCTGAAAAACATCCAGTACTATTAAATATGTGAACAGGTTCCCACACATTTGGGCCAAGATCAGGCATCTTGTCCTGGAAGAACCAACAAGTGTCTACCATGAAGAAAGCAGCATTAGCAGAAATATCAAGATTCATGGCCACTAGAAAAGGGACTGGAGGTTTTGGATCATTTAAATATCATGAACTTTTGACTCTTTGGCTAATGGAAAATCTAGGCTGTAGGTTAACCACAAACAACAGACCTTTGTTCACTGCTAAGAAAGACAAAAAACAGAAAAAGGTAAACTGGAACAGCAACAAACCACGACCATTTCCTACATTACAATAGTGACTACAATTCACTTCATTGCCTGTGAAGCGCTTCGGGACGTCCCGAGGTCATGAAAGGTGCTACAGAAATGCAAGTCTTTTTTCTTTTTTTTGTCTATATTGCTAGAAAAAAAGACACCGAATAGACACTGCGACAAAAAAGGATAGAGGAGGCCCCTTTTACCTCAAAACTATAAAAAGGGGAACAAACTGTGCTATCGGGAGGAGAGGCTACATGAAGAAGACATGGAAGAATTACTTAGGTAGACACGCCTGGCCCTTCCCAGGACAATGGTCTGGTAAACCTGTGTTCTGAACCCCGTTTCCAGTTGTGAGGTTGGAACTAGTAATAGGGTTATTTCCCTAAACATTGGGACAAATTAACAATAATCCTACACTGCACCCCCTTTAAAATTGTATAATTTAGTTATTCTTACTACCAAAATGAATCACTTCACACTTCTCTGTTAAATTTCATCTGCAATGTGTCTGCCCATTTCATCAGTCTATGTCTTCATGAAGTCAACTACTATCCTCCTCATTACTTACTACATTTCCGAGTTTCGTGTCAACTGCAAACTTTGAAATTAACAACAGCAACTTGTATTTATATAGCGCCTTTAACATAGTAAAACATGCCAAGGCGCTTCACAGGAGTATTATAAGACAAAAATTTTGACACTGAGCCATATAAGGAGAAATTAGGGCAGATGACCAAAAGCTTGGTCAAAGAGGTAGGTTTTAAGGAGCGTCTTAAAGGAGGATAGAGAGGTGGAGACGTTTAGGCAGGGAATTCCAGAGCTTAGGGCCTAGGCAACAGAAGGCATGGCCACCAATGGTTGAGCGATTATAATCAGGGATGCTCAAGAGGGCAGAATTAGAGGAGCGCAGATATCTCAGGGGGTTGTGGGGCTGGAGGAGATTAGAGAGATAGGGAGGGGCGAGGCCATAGAGGGATTTGAAAACAAGGATGAGAATTTTGAAATCGAGGCGTTGCTTAACCGGGAGCCAATGTAGGTCAGCAAGCACAGGGGTGATGGGTGAATGGGACTTGGTGCGAATTAGGACACGGGCAGCCGAGTTTTGGATGACCTCAAGTTTACGTAGGGTATAACGTGGGAGGCCAGCCAGGAGTGCGTTGGAATAGTCAAGTCTAGAGGTAACAAAGGCATGGATGAGGGTTTCAGCAGCGGATGAGCTGAGGCAAGGGCAGAGACGGAGGTGGAAATAGGTGGTCTTAGTTATGTCACGGATATGTGGTCGGAAGCTCATTTCAGGGTCAAATATGACACCAAGGTTGTGAACAGTGTGGTTCAGCCTCAGACAAATGTTAGGGAGAGGGATAGAGTCAATGGCTAGGGAACAGAGTTTGTAGCGGGGACTGAAAACAATGGCTTCGGTCTTCCCAATATTTAATTGGAGAAAATTTTTGCTCATCCAGAACTGGATGTCGGATAAGCAGTCTGACAATTTAGAGACCGTGACGGGGTTGAGAGAAGTGGTGCTGAGGTAGAGCTGGGTGTCATCAGCGTACATGTGGAAACTGACACTGTGTTTTCGGATGATGTCGCCAAGCGGCAACATGTAGATGAGAAATAGGAGGGGGCCAAGGATAGATCCTTGGGGGACACCAGAGGTAACAATGCAGGAGTGGGAAGAGAAGCCATTGCAGGTGATTTTCTGGCTACACTTAGATAGATAAGAATGGAACCAGGCGAGTGCAGTCCCTCCGAGCTGGACGAGAGGCATTGGAGGAGGATGGAGTGGTCAACCGTGTCAAAGGCTGCAGACAAGTCGAGAAGGACGAGGAGGGATAGCTTACCTTTGTCACAGTCACAAAGGATGTAATTTGTGACTTTGATGAGAGCCGTTTCGGTACTGTGGCAGGGGCGGAAACCTGATTGGAGAGATTCAAGCATGGAGTTGCGGGAAAGATTGGCACGGATTTGGGAGGCGACAACACGTTCAAGGAGTTTGGAGAGGTTGTAGATGGGGTGGTAGTTTGCAAGGACGGAGGGGGTCAAGAGTTGTTTTTTGAGGAGAGGGGTGATGCCGGCAGATTTGAGGGAGAAGGGGACAGTACCTGAGGAGAGAGAACCTTTAACAATGTCAGCTAACATGGGAGCCAGAAAAGGAAATTGGGTGGTCAGCAGTTTGGTGGGAATAGGGCCGAGGGAGCAGGAAGTGGGTCTCATGGACAAGATGAGCGTGGAGAGGGGAGATCGGAGAGAAACTGGAGAAAGATGTGAGTTATGGGCTGGGGCCCTTTATATCCAAGTCCAGGTCATTAATATATATCAAAAAGAGCAGTGGTCCCAATACCGACCCCTGGGGAACTTCCCTCCAGTCTGAAAAAACAACTGTTCACCATATAAATGCAAGTTGCTGTTGTTGTTTGAAATGATACAGCTAAGAGACGATATTATGTAAGATTGTAAACAGTAAGGTAAATCCAGAAAATTGTTTTACATTATATTGAAGGAATAGGACAAATGGACACAGGTTTAAACTAGCAAAAGGCACAGTTCAGACTCCGTGATCAACACAGGGAACGGACTCCTGGATGGAGTAGTGGAGGCAAAATCCCTAGAATGATTTAGAACTAATTGAGTGCTGTGATGGGGGGAAATGTAGGATAATTTGGTTGGTTGGGCTAAGATGGGCCGAATGGCTTCCCTCATCGTAGTTATCTTGTGATCACACTTCAAAAGTAATTAATTTGACTGTGGAGCACTTTGGGATGCCCTGAGGATGTATTCAGCTGATTATATAAATGCAAGTACTTTCTTTTACTGATCACAGTCCATTGGACCCCTTCCACCCCGACTGAAAAGTGAGCATTTTTGGGTGTAGGAACAGATCTTACTGTGATGCCCCCCACAATCAAATAGCTTCTCAACACTTCATAATTTCAGCTCAGCACAAAGAAGGGCCACTTGAACATGGTACTGGAGGGCAGCACAAACTACGACATAAACCTGGGCCATTCCTGATCTGCTGGCTCAGTTCCACACTGGGTAGTGCATGTTCCAACTGAGGCGAAAGTTGTGATAACTTGCTTTATGGATTGTTTTCAGTGACCGTTGAGGGCAGTTATATGCGTGATCTCTTTATTGTACTTAACTTACGGTGTCAGCTGTGGCTCAGTAGGTCGCACACTCACCTCTGAGTTGCGACTTGAGCCCATAATCCAGACTGACACTCCAGTGCAGTACTGAGGGAGTGCTGCACTGTCGGAGGTGCCATATTTCAAATGAGACGTTAAACTGAGGCCCCGTCTGCCCTCTCAGGTAGACGTAAAAGATCCCATAGCAATATTTCGAAGAAGAGCAGGGGAGTTCTTTCTGGTGTCCTGGCCAATATATCTCCCTTAACCAACATCACTAAAACAGATTATCTCGTCATTGTCACATTGCTGTTTGTGGGATTAGCTGCCGTGTTTCCTATATTACAATAGTGACTACAGTTCAAAAAGTACTTCAAAGCGCTTTGGGACAACCAGGGTGGGCGAGAGTAAGTGTTTCACTGAGGACAAGGGCATCCAAGTTAGAGGTGAAGGTCTCATTGAGCAGATCAACAGTGCAGAAGTACAGTGACATATACAGAACCAAAGGCTAGATAGTCGGGAGTTTGAAAGTGCCGTTGTAAATGACTTGGGGGAAGTTTTTTCCAGGGGCGGACACAGAGGAAGTGGGGTTGGGAGGGGGAAGAGGGATGTGGGTGGTGATGGATATAAGGAAGTGATCAGAGATAGCCTTATCTGTGATTGAGACGATGGGAGTAGAGAGGCAAGGTGAGATGGTCCGGTCGAGAATATGGGTAGGACAGTTTATATGGCGGGGAAGATTTAGGGAGGACAGGAGGGCAGTGAATTGAGAGGAGAGCAAGGAGAAGTGAGATGGAAGTTGAAATCATATTGAAGATGAGTTGCTCAGTGCAGAGGCTGAGGGAGGAAAGCAGTAGAATATCGCAGTGAGAACTTGGGGTGGGGCTTGGAGCCAGTAGAGAACGAGGATTTTAAAGGAGAGGCGGAACAAGGTGAAGTGCTCGAAGGAGAAGAAGGTGCCAGAGCGGACGAGCAGGGGGTGAGACCAACGTGTGATTTGGTAATAAGGGCCACACTTCCATCTCGACTGTTTGGGTGGGGCAGGTGGTGGAAGGTATAGCCAGTCAGGGAAGCTTCGGTAAGGGGCAAGGTGTTGCCACCTGTGAGCCAAGTTTCAGTCAAAGCCAGGATGTCGATGCATTAAATCCACAATAAGGCTATGGATGGCACGGGACTTGTTCGTGAGTGAATGTAATTCTGGAGAGAAATATGGAGAGGGACAGAGTTCAAGGGGGCAGTGGTGAAAGGCGTGAATGGAATGGGAAGGAGGTTGGTGAGATGAGCCCCCAGCGGGTGCTCTGAGTGGGAGGTCAGCTAGAGAGGAGGATGGGGCAGTTGGATTGCTGCTCAGAAAGAAGGAATGATGGGTGCCTTGATGGGCCCTTCAGGAAATGCCGAGAGAGGCACAGAGGGAAACAGTTGGCTTATCCAATTTAAATTCAGGCCTGGGATAGCAGCAAGAGTGTAAAAAGATAGAGGAATATGAGCGGACCTGAGCGGTGGCAAGAGGAGGAGCGGCAGCATAAATACATCAGGAGAGAAGGCCTAATTATACAAATAAAATAAGATTAGATAGAGATGGCAGGGCAGGTGGTGTGTCATAACTGCAGCATGTGGAAGTTGGTGGAGACCAACGAGGTCCCAAGCAACCACATCTGCGGTAAGTGCCTGCAGCTCGAGCAACTTCAGCTCAGAGTTGTTGAGCTGGAGTCTGAGCTGCAGACATTGTGATGTATCAGGGAAGGGGAGAGTTACCTGCACACATTGGCCGCGATTTCGCCAGCAGAGACGGTATCGCGGCGGGAGAGGTAGTTGGCGGGTTCCGGTCCCGTTCCCGGCTGCAGCCGCTCTGTAAAAAGGATTTTCCGTTAATAGGGCTTGTTAAGCCCACCCTGCTTATGGAGGGATTCACAGCACGCAGGGAGGTTCTCTTCCCTTCCAAGGGCGGATGAGACCTCCCCAGGACACCAATGCAGCCTGGTTGCACATTGCACAGGAGGACACAAGCAGGGATGTCGTCAGGAGGACCAGGATCTCAGTAGATCACGAAACGTTACTGCAAAGCCACACTCAACCTCATCCTGCTTGCCACTCATCACATCCCCATAACTCTGCCTTCCCTACCCTACTCCTGCACATCCTTACTCACACCGACTTACCTTGCACCTCTACCCATCTCTCTCTATCTACATTGTCACTTCCCCATCTCACAAGCCACCCCTCACACTCAACCTCATCCTAGTGCAATCATACCAACTAACAACACACAAGGGTAGGCACTTGGGTGTTTTATGCAATATTCATGTAAATTTTCTGTTGATGTGTTATTAAACATTGAAATCTTTATTTCCATACTTTGTCTTATTGTACAGATCTGTGCTCACCTTTGGAAGTGTCTTAGTGAGTTGCAGTGAATGGTGAGACATAACGGTATCCCTCGCAATGGTGATGAGTGTAGAAGGAATGGCTTGGGCATTGTAGGAATGCGTTGTGGTGCTGGTGTAGGGTGGTGCCAACCTGGCGCATCATGTGGCAGCCAGGGTGTACAGCGTCAAGTGAAGTAAATCTGGCCATGGTGATGCCATCGCTGGCCTCCCGGGCAGCAATGTTGTCGGGTGCTGATGCCCTGTGTCCTGTGCAGCATCAGGTGATTGCAGAGAAGGTTGGTATTGTTGGTGTGCCTGGTGATGTTAGTGTTGGGGCTGATCATGGAGGGATTCAGAGGACCAAGGTGAGATTTTTTCAAGGGCACCGATGTTGCTGGAATAGATGGCAGCTGAAGTTGAGATGACAGAAGCGATCTGTCAATGGTGAGAGAGCTTGCTCCAAGGAGGTGACAGTGGATAGAGAGATTACTCCAAACACTTCCAAACTGCATAAAGCTCAAAAGTGTCTTCCAAGTCCTGAAGGCTCAAGCTTCTGACATTGGAAAGTGACCAGCTGTGAAATGGTAGCTTTCATACTACTTTTGCAGCTGTCACCTATTTACAGCAATGGGGAGACATAGAGAACCTGACCTACTTACCTGACATGATCTCCCAACGACATGAACCCCATTAAAAATGTGGTAAAATAGAAAAAAGGCTAGCAAAATAGTAGTAAACAAGCACTTAACAACATTTAACTATATAAATGCCTCCCTCACCGCTTGGTGTCGGGTCTGTTCTGAAATCGCAGACCTGACACTTTGGAAACTTACATGGAGGCGGGTTCGCAGTGGGTTCTCAACCCGCTGTCAATCATTTCGATTTTGACAGGACCCGCCTACAAACCCGCACTCTGAGCGCTGGCAAAATTCAGTCCATTGTTCCTGGAGGCAGTCACACCCCTTAGGTTAAGTAGTACCTTAGAGTTAGTCAATGGTCAGGGACAAGAGGGAGTGATTGCGAGTCGTGAAGGTATGAGGACCCAGGATATAGTGATGGAGGAGCCTCAGCCCTTGACCTTGTCCAACAGGTACGAGGTACTTTCTACCTGTATGGATGAGAACAAGGACTGCAGGGAGGATGGGCAAACTGACCACGGCACCGTGGTACAGGAGGCCATTCAAGTCGGGGGGAGTAAAAAGGAATGTGGTAGTGGTAGGGGACAGTATAGTCAAGGGGGATAGATACTGTTCTCTGCAGCCACGACAGGGAGTACCGAAGGCTGTGTTGCCTGCCCGGTGCCAGGATTAAAGACATCGCCTCGCGGCTGGAGAAGAACTTGGAGTGGGAAGGGGAGAATCCAGTTGTCATGGTCCACATAGGAACCAACGACATAGGTAGAACTAGGAATGAGGTTCTGCTGAGAGAGTTTGAGGAGTTCGGTTCCAAATTAAAAAGCAGAATTTGAAAGGTAATAATCTCTGGATTGTTATCTGATGCACGCATCAATTGGCATAGGGATAAGCAGATTAGAAGGTTAAATGCATGGCTGAAAGAATGGTGTGGGAGGCAGGGGTTTCACTTCATGGGCCACAGGTCCCAGTACTGGGGAAAGAGGGAGCTGTTCCGTTGGGATGGGCTCCACTTAATCCGGGCTGGAACCAGTGTCCTGGTGAATCAAATAACTAGGGCAGTAGGGAGGGCTTTAAACTAATGAAGGGGGTTGGGAGGATTCAGGAAAGAGTAAATTTAAAAGCAGTGAGAGAAATGTCAAGCCTCTAGAGCAGAGCAGAGTTTTGGGTAAAAATAAGCAGAAGGGACAGAGAGAGTAACAAAGATAATAGGGCATCAGTGACTAAGGTGTCATCAGGGAAAAATAGAAAAAGGTCAAAGCTAAAGGCACTGTATCTGAATGCGTGAAGCATTCACAACAAAATAGATGAATTAACAGTGCAGATAGAAATAAATAGGTTTGATCTAAGAGCCATTACGGAGACGTGGTTGCAAAGTGACCGAGGTTGGGAACTTAATATTCCAGGATACTTAACTTTTAGAAGAGATAGGCAAAATGGAAAAGGAGGCGGGGTAGCCCTGATAATAAAGGATGGGATAAAGACAGTAGAGAGAAAGGATCTTGGCTCCGAAAATCAAGAAATAGAATCAGGTTGGGTGGAGCTAAGAAACAGCAAGGGGCAGAAAACATTGGTGGGAGTTGTTTATAGGCCCCCAAACAGTAGTTGTAATGTAGAGGACAGCATCAAACAGGAAATTAGAGATGCATGTAACAAGGGTACTACAGTAATCATTAAAAGGTATGATGGTAGACAAGCAATGGCTAGCATTTAAAGAATTAATACCTATGACAGATTGGGGAGCTTCATTAAAAGGCATGACAGTGAATAGGCAATGACTCAGAAAATCAAGTTGTAGAATCAGTCTGGGTGGAGCTAAGAAGCACCAAGGGGCAAAAAACATTGGTGGGAGTTGTCTATAGGCCTCCAAACAGTAGTGGTAATGTAGAGGACGGCATCAAACAGGAAATTAGAGATGCATGTAACAAGGGTACTACAGTAATCATGGGTGACTTTAATCTACATATAGACTGGCCAAACCAAATTAGCAATAATACTGTGGAGGATGAATTCCTGGAGTGTGTACTAGATGTTTTTTTAAACCAGTACGTTGAGGAGCCAACTAGGGAACAGGCTATCCTAGATTGGGTATTGTGCAAAGAGAAGGAGTTAATTAATAATCTTGTTGTGCGGGGTCCTTTATGCAAGAGTGACCATAATATGATAGAATTCTTCATTAAGATGGAAAGTGAAGAAGTCCAATCCGAAACTAGGGTCCTGAATCTGAACAAAAGAAACTATGAAGGTATGAGGAATGAGTTGGCTATGATAGATTGGGGAGCTTCATTAAAAGGCATGACGGTGAATAGGCAATGGCTAACATTTAAGGAACGAATGCATGAATTGCAACAGTTATACATTCCTTTCTGGCGCAAAAACACAAAAGGAAAAGCGGCCCAACCATGGCTAACAAAAGAAATTAAGGATAGTTGTTGAGGCTGCCGCGAAACACGAATTAAGGCTGAATCCATGTGTGGAAAACAGGAGACTTTTTTAATACAACTGCATGGTACAAAATGGCTGAACCGACTACTCCCAGAATTCTCTGGAAAAATCCTGAGGCCCCGCCCACTCCTGCCTTAAAGGTAAGGTGCCTTAAAGGGAAGGTGCTCGATATATTGTCCACGGACGGAAAAGTGGATAATGCCCGTTTAGGTGGCGATCCGCCACACAGCTCCCCCCAGAATCCACTTAGGAGGTGTGGACGAGACGGTGCGGCGGTCTGATGGGCCGGCCGGAGCGGCTCTTGTAGGACGCCGGTGGACGTGGAACAGCTGGGCGTGGAGCAGCCGGGTGAACCGACTTGAGGGCAGGTCGGCCGCGTGGAGGTGGACGAGCTACAGGGACCTGCTCACCGGGCTCCGAGTATGCTGGCTTGAGTCGGTCAACCGACACTTTTTCGGTCCTGTCGCCCACTTGCAGGGTGAAAAATTTGTCCCCAGCCTGTAGCACCTTGTAGGGCCCGTTGTACGGAGGTTGAAGGGGTCCGCGGTGGGTGTCGTGCCGGACGAAAACAAACCGTGCCTGGTGCAGGCTTAGTGGGACGTGTGAGGTGGATTCGCCGTGTCGGGCAATGGGCACCGGGGCGAACTGCAGCGCCGGTGAGGCGAAGTCGTGGCGTTGCTGGTCGGCTGACCAGGGTGTCGTGGCGGTGGGCAGGAACTCGCCGGGTACGCGCAGCGGCTGACCGTACATGAGCTCTGCTGCCGATGCATGGAGGTCTTCTTTAACCGCGGTGCACAGGCCGAGGAGGACCCACGGAAGTCGGTCGGTCCAGGCGCCGTCCTGGAGGCTGGCTCGAAGAGATGCCTTCAAGGATCTGTGGAACCGCTCACACAGTCCGTTGGCTTGGGGGTGGTACGCTGTGGTGCAGTGAATGGTCACCCCGAGATTGCGTGCGACGGCGGTCCAGAGTTCAGAGGTAAATTGCGGACCTCTGTCCGACGTCATGTCGGAGGGGACGCCGAACCGTGCGACCCAGGTGTTGACGAAGGCTCTGGCGATGTCGGCAGTGGTGGTAGAGGTCAGTGGAATTGCCTCGGGCCAGCGTGTGGTGCGGTCAACGATGGTCAGCAAGTGCGTGTGGCCTTGCGACGGCGGCAGGGGCCCGACGATGTCCACGTGGATGTGGTCGAATCTCCGCGAGGGGACGGTAAACTCCTCGAGGGGTGCTTTCGTGTGCTGCTGTACCTTGGCCCATTGGCATGCTAGGCAGGAGTTGGCCCAAGTATGCACATCCTTGCGAAGGCCGCGCCAGACGAAGCTGTTGGCTACCAATCTGATGGATGCGCGGGCGCCGGGGTGAGAGAGGTTGTGGAGAATGTCGAATACCCGGCGGCGCCAGGACGCTGGGACGACGGGCCGAGGTTGACATAGGGATATGTCGCACTTGACCGTGACTGTGGTCGGGCCACAGGCGACGTCGGCCAGGCGTAGCCCTGGTAGGTTGGTGGGTGCGGAGAGCAGATCAGGGTCGGTGATCTGGTCTGCTGCGAGTTGAGCGTAGTCGACTGCCAGGTGTGCGGCGTGGATGGCGGGGCGGGAGAGGCAGTCGGCTACCACATTGTCTCGGCCGGAGACGTGTTGGATGTCCGTGGTGAACTCGGACACTGCCGCGAGCTGGCGCTGCTGCCTGGCGGACCAGGGGTCGGTTGTCTTTGCCATTGCGAATGTCAGGGGCTTGTGGTCGACAAACGCAGTGAAGGGGTGGCCCTCAAGCAAAAACCGGAAATGGCGGACCGCCAGGAACAGCGCGAGGAGCTCGCGGTCGAAGGTGCTGTACTTGACCTCCGGGGGGCGTAGTTGGCGGCTGAAGAAGGCAAGTGGTTGCCAGGCGCTGTCGACCCACTGCTCATACACGGCGCCAACCGCGTGGTCGGAGGCGTCTGTGGTGAGCGCTACCCTGGCATTGGGCCGTGGGTGCGCGAGCAGTGTGGCGTTGGCGAGCGTGGTCTTGGTGGAGTTGAAGGCGGCGGACGTGTCTGCCGTCCATTCGACCGCCATCTTGCCGCTCCTGCCCCGGAGGGCTTCATACAGGGGCCTCATGAGGGACGCCGCTTTGGGGATGAAGCGGTTATAGAAATTCACCATCCCGAGGAACTCCTGGAGGCCTTTGATGGTGGTGGGGCGGGGAAATTGTTGGACGGCCTGCACCTTGGTGGGCAGGGGAATGGCCCCAGCATGGGTGATGTGGTGGCCGAGGAAGTCAATCTTGTCCAAGCCGAACTGGCATTTGGCTGGGCTGAGGATGAGCCCGTGGTCGCTGAGGCGCCCGAACAGGATGCGAAGGTGTTCGAGGTGTTCCTGCTTGGAGGAACTGGCTACCAGGATGTCGTCCAGGTAGACGAACAGGAACTTCAGGTCCCGAAGGACCGAGTCCATGAGCCGTTGGAATGCCTGGGCCGCGTTTTTGAGGCCGAAGGGCATCCGCAGGAACTCGAACAGGCCGAAAGGGGTGATTACAGCCGTCTTGGGGACGTCCGCGGGGTGGACGGGGACTTGGTGGTAGCCGCGCACCAGGTCGACCTTGGAAAAGACTGAGTGGCCGGCCAGTCTAGGCGAGAAGTCCTGAATGTGCGGCACGGGGTACCGATCAGGGGTGGTGGCGTCGTTGAGGCGGCGGTAATCCCCGCAGGGGCGCCAACCTCTGCCTGGTTTGGGGGCGATGTGGAGTGGGGAGGCCCAGGGACTGTTGGAGCGGCGGAGGATGCCGAGCTGTTCCATGGTGGCAAACTCGGTCCGCGCGATCTCCAGTTTGGTCGGGTCCAGCCTGCGGGCGTGGGCGTACACTGGGGGGCCTGTGGTGGGGATGAAGTGTTCCACCCCGTGTTTGGCGGCCTCCGCGGAGAAGGTCGGATTGGTAAGGGCCGGGAATTCGGCCAGGAGTGCCGAGTAGTCATCCGTGGCCCGGGCGTGGCACTGTGACGCCACGTCGGCGGGTTGACGGGGGGCCATGGCGCCCAGGATGGGGGACATGGTGTTCATGTCCACGAGGCGGTGACGGGGGATGTCTACCAGTAGGCCATGGGCGCACAGGAAATCTGCGCCGCTGAGAGGGGAGAGCACCTTGGCAGTGATGAACTCCCATCGGTAGCGGCGACCAGCGAGGTCGAGGGTGACTGTCCGGGTGCCATACGTCCGGATTTCCGAGCCATTAGCAGCAGCCAGCGCCGGTCCTCGTTCGCCCTTTTGGATGTCGAGGGAGGAGGCCGGGATGATGCTGTGCTGAGCCCCAGTGTCGCACAGGAACCGGCGGCCGGTTTTGTCATCCATGACGAACAGCAGGGAGCCCGCGTGGCCCACGGCCATTGCGGGGGCTGGTACGGGGGTGGACTTGAAAGAGCAGGGAGGTGTGCACCGTTGTGCCCTGGCGCCGAACCGTGCGTGGTAGTAACAGTGACCTGGGTTAGTGGGGCGTGAAGGGCCCGTGGGCCTGGTGGCAGGCCCTTGTGGCCACGTGGTGGCTGGTGAGGGGCGCGCCCAGGCATTGGCTGCCAGGTCCAGAGTGACGTCGTGGCTGGAGTGAGCGGACAGCAGCTTGTCGGCCTCATCGGCCAGGGCTTCCAGGTTCGTGAGGCCGGACGCCACGATCGCTGGGCGGATGCTGAGAGGGAGCTGGCGGATGAACAGCGTGCGGAAGAGGGATCCAGGTGGGCTCTCGTCGGTGAGGGAGAGCATGTGGGAGAGGAGGTCTGACGGTGAGGCATCACCAAGGCCTGGAAGATCGAGGAGGTGGCAGTTTCGCTGATATGCCGAGGCCGTAAATTTTTTAAGGAGCGCTGTCTTGAGATGTGCGTACTTGCCTTCCTCTGGTGGGTTCTGCAGCGCTGTCCAAACCTTCGAAACTGTGGCGCTACCGAGTGATGTGACGAGGTAGTCGTACTGCGTCCCATCTGTGGTGATGTTTCGCAGCCGGAAGCGAGATTCAGCTTGGTGAAACCAGGCTTCGGGCTGGTTTTCCCAAAACTCCGGCAGTTTCAGGGAAACTGCCTTCGTGTCCGCCATTGCAGTGCTCGGAATACGTTCTGAGCGTCGGGGTCACCAATGTTGAGGCTGCCGCGAAACACGAATTAAGGCTGAATCCATGTGTGGAAAACAAGAGACTTTTTTAATACAACTACATGGTACAAAATGGCTGAACCGACTGCTCCCAGAATTCACTGGAAAAATCCTGAGGCCCCGCCCACTCCTGCCTTAAAGGTAAGGTGCCTTAAAGGGAAGGTGCTCGATATATTGTCCACGGACGGAAAAGTGGATAATGCCCGTTGAGGTGGCGATCCGCCACATAGTATTAGATCCAAAGAGGAGTCCTATAAAGTTGCCATAAAAAGTAGCAAGCCTAAGGATTGGGAGCAGTTTAGAGTTCAGCAAAAAAGGACCAAGTGATTAAGAGGGGAAAAATAGAGTATGAGAGTAAACTTGCAAGAAACATAAAAGCGGATTGTAAAAGCTTCTACAAGTATGTAAAGAGAAAAAGAGTAGTGATGACAAATGTAGGTCCCTTACAGTCAGAAATGGGCGAATTTATAATGGGGAACAAGGAAATGGCAGAGCAATTAAACAAATACTTTGGCTCTGTCTTCACAGAAGAGGACACAAATAACTTCCCAGAAATGCTAGGGAACCAAGGGTCTAGTGAGAAGGAGGAAATTAGTAATAGTAAAAAAATAGTGCTGGAGAAATTTATGGGACTGAAAGCCGATAAATCCCCAGGGCCTGATAATCAGCATCCCAGAGTACTAAACGAGGTAGCCATGGAAATAGCGGATGTATTGGTTGTCATCTTCCAAAATTCTATAGATTATGGAACAGTTCCTGCAGATTGGAGAGTGGCAAATATAACCCCACTATTTAAAAAAGGAGGGAGAGAGAAAACAGGGAACTACAGACCGGTTAGCCGAACATCAGTAGTAGGGAAAATGCTAGAGTCTATTATAAAGGATGTGATAACAGGACACTTAGAAAATATCAACGTGGATTTATGAAAGGGAAATCCTGTTTGACAAACCTACTGGAGTTTTTTGAGGATGTAACTGGTAGAATAGATAAGGGAGAACCAGTGGATGTGTATTTGGATTTTCAGGAGGCCTTTGATAAAGTCCCACATAAGAGGTTAGTGTGCAAAATGAAAGCACATGGGATTGGGGGTAATATACTGGCATGGAATGAAAATTGGTTAACAGACAGGAAACAGAGAGTAGGAAAAATGGGACTTTTTCAGGGTGGCAAGCGGTGACTAGTGGGGTACCGCAGGGATCAGTGCTTGGGCCCCAGCTATTAACAATATATATCAATGATTTGGATGAGGGAACCAAATGTAATATTTCCAAGTTTGATGACGACACAAAACTAGGTGGGATTGTGAGTTGTGAGGAGGATGCAAAGAGGCTTCAAGGCGATTTAGATAAGTTGAGTGAGTGGGCAAATACATGGCAGATGCAGTATAACATGGATAAATGTGAAGTTATCCACTTCGGTAGGAAAAACAGAAAGACAGAGTATTATTTAAATGATGATAGATTGGGAAATGTTAATGTACAAAGGGACCTGGGTGTCCTTGTACACCAGTCACTGAAAGCAAACATGCAGGTGCAGCAAGCAGTTAGGACGGCAAATGGTATGTTGGCCTTCATTGCAAGAGGATTTGAGTACAGGAGCAAGGATGTCTTACTACAGTTATACAGGGCCTTGGTGAGACCACACCTGGAGTACTGTGTGCAGTTTTGGTTTCCTTACCTAAGAAAAGATATACTTGCCATAGAGGGAGTGCAGCGATGGTTCACCAGACTGATTCCTGGGATGGCAGGACTGTTGTATGGGGAGAGATTGGGTAGACTAGGCCTGTATTCACTAGAGTTTAGAAGAATGAGAGGGGATCTCATTGAAATGTATAAAATTCTGACAGGGCTAGACAGACTGGATGCAGGGAGGATGTTTCCCCTGGCTGGGGGGTCTAGAACGAGGGGTCACAGTCTCAGGATACGGGGTAGGACATTTAGGACTGAGATGAGGAGAAATTTATTCACTCAAAGGATGGTGAACCTGTGTAATTCTCTACCACAGAAGGCTGTGGAGGCTAAGTCACTGAATATATTTAAGAAGGAGATAGATAGATTTCTAGACACAAAAGGCATCAAGGGTATGGGGAGAGAGTGGGAATATGGTATTGAGATAGAGATCAGCCATGATCATATTGAATGGCAGAGCAGGCTCGAAGGGTCGAATGGCCTACTCCTGCTCCTATTTTTCTATGTTTCTATAATTTACAACAAATATACATTCCTTTAAGGTACAAAAACCCCACAGGAAAAGTGGTCCAACCGTGGCTAACAAGAGAAGTTAAAGATAGTATTAGATCAAAGGAAGAGGCTTATAATGTTGCCAAAAAAAGTAGTAAGCCTGAGGAGTGGGAGGATTTTAGAATTCAGCAAAGGAGGACCAAGAAGTTGATAAGGAAAGAGAAAAAAGAATATGAGAGTAAATTAGCAAGAGACATAAAAACAGATTGTAAACATTTCTATAGGTATGTAACTAGGAAGAGATTAGTGAAAGTAAACATGGGCCCATTAGAGGCAGAGACAGGAGAAATTATAATGGGTAATAAGGAAATGGCAGAAACATTAAACAAATACTTTGTATCTGTCTTCACGGTAGAAGGCACAAAAAACATTCCAGAAATAATGGGGAACCAAGGGTCTAGAGAGAATGAGGAACTTAAAGAAATCAGTATAAGTAAAGACATAGTACTGGAGAAATAAATGGGACTAAGTGGCGACAAATCACCTGGACTTGACGACCTGCATCCTAGGGTTTTAAAAGAGGTAGCTGCAGAGATAGTGGATGCACTGGTATTAATCTTCCAGAATTCCCTAGATTCTAGAACAGTCCCCAAGGATTGGAAGGTAGCAAACATAACCCCGCTATTTAAGAAAGGAGGAAGAGAAAAAACTGGGAACTATAGGCCAGTTAACCTGACATCAGTAGTAGGCAAAATGCTAGAATCTATTATTAGGGACGTGGTAACAGTTCTTATGTTCTTATGAATAGTGATGGATTGGGGTAGGTATTGGGGGAGAGGCAACATAAGAACATAAGAAATAGGAGCAGGAGTAGGCCATTTGGCCCTTCGAGCCTGCTCCACCATTCAATAAGATCATGGCTGATCTTCTACCTCATCTCCACTTTCCTGTACTATCCCCATATCCCTTGATTCCCTTAATATTCAAAAATCTATCAATCTCTGTCTTGAACATACTCAACAACTGAGCCTCCACAGCCCTCTGGGGTAGAGAATTCCAAAGATTCACCACCCTCTGAGTGAAGAAATTTCTCCTCATCTCAGTCCTAAATGGCCGACCCCTTATTCTGAGACTGTGACCCCTGGTTCTAGACTCCCCAGCCAGGGGAAACATCCTCCCTGCGTCTACCCTGTCAAGCCCTGTAAGAATTTTGTATGTTTCAATGAGATCACCTCTCATTCTTCTAAACTCTGGAAAATGTAGGCCTAGTCTACTCAATCTCTCCTCATAGGACAATCCCCCCATCCCAGGAACCAGTCTGGTGAACCTTTGTTGCACTCCTTCTATGACAAACCGCCTGAGAGGGGAGAAATGAAATGTGGCTTGGCTGGGTGACAGGAAGGAGAAGAGTCAGGAGAGAAGGGACCAAGAGGGGTCAAGAGAAGAAAATAAAACTGATATGGAAGTAATGGGCTTGGGTTTGGTCCAGCAGTCAAAATCACACGCAAATGGACACAGAGGCAAGTCATGTTACAGGGGCATGGCAGAGATTAGAACAGACATGTCCTCATAAATAGGGGACAGGAAAGAGACAGTGTGAGAGAATCCAAAGATAAAGTCTGAGGTCCCGTGGTGGGATGAAGTTGACTTGTAGACAGGATGGAGTTAGCTTGGAGCATTGACGGACCAATGTCCAGGTTCAGAGACAGTTATGGAGAGGGAATGAACCGAATGTTCGAGCGGCAGAGTATCAGTGGGTGCACTGCTGGAGGTATCCCAGTGTAAACAGAGAGCTCAGGAGGAGTGGAGAGTTGACCATGAGGCACCAGAGGTTGATCCAGAAGCCTAGCGCAGGTGTACAATGGCTTCGGTGTTAGTAATGCACACCAGCAGATCCAGTATCCCAGCAGAGGAGCGAAACCCAGGGACAGAGCGCAGTGAAGCTCAGGGGAGGGTGAGAGGTAAATCCACAGGATCAGTGCAGATGAGGGATCTGGTCCGAGGAACAGCTGTAGGGAGGTAAGGAGCCGGTCCCACCCAGACCAGTGATGGGTGACGGAGGAGTTCTGAAGGATGAGTGGAGTCAGCGGCTACAGGAGCGAGCGGAAAGCAGCAAAGGAGAGATGATCCAGCAGTAAGGGAGCAGAATCCAGAGCAGGATGGGCTTCATCAGGAACTGATCACAGCTCGCTCGGTGTAGAGTGAAAAACTCCCACTGCAGGAGCAAAACACAGAGGGTTCAGGAGCAGCCCAGACATTGGAATAGAGACAGTCCAGCAGAGAATACAGTCTCAGTAGAAATCGATGGTGACGGTGGAGGCCACAGTAAAGCCCAGAAGTCAGCGGAGAAAGGGATTTGGGTCCAGGAGAACCAAGATTTCTGTCCAGGACCCAACACAGCAGCAGATTGAAGCTGAGAAGCTAGGAGTGCACTGAGGTACAGTTCTGAAGCTCAGCAGGTACAGCAGCAGGTGGGAATGGCCACTGTATGCTGGAGGGATTGAGTGGCAGAGCTGAGGCCCAGTTGCCAAGGCATCCAGTGTGGTCCAGCCGAGAAGTGCAGTCTTGTGTCCAGGAATCCGGGAAATGGGAGCAAAGTCCCAGCTGGTTGAAAAGAGCTCAGTGAAAACACAGAATAAGCAGGACCAGGAGATGGGCAGTGTGCTCTGTATAGGTTTTAAACTTTAAACTTGCAGACTGAACTAAAATCCACTGGCTATTAGGGGCAGGAGATCTTAAGCATTGGGAGATAGGAGACTGGGAGGAAAAGGACAAAGGATGGCAAAGGATAGTGTTTCATCGGAGACCAGCTCAGAAAGGAGCAGGGCTCCAACACTCCCAGATTGTCCTGGAGTTGTAGAATTAAAGATTGATCAACCAGAGACTCCTGCAAGCGACCTGGGAGAGAAATCTTCTTCCATTTCACTCTGGCCGAACTCACGAACAGCAGGGAAGCAACGAACTGAGGCTGCAACGTTCTCAGCATGCAATACGTTCAGAATGCAATGTGCCCAGGATGCAATGTGCTCAGGGTGCAATGTGCCCAGGGTGCAATGTGCCCAGGGTGCAATGTGCTCAGGGTGCAATGTGCCCAGGGTGCAATGTGCCCAGGGTGCAATGTGCTCAGGGTGCAATGTGCCCAGGGTGCAATGTGCCCAGGGTGCAATGTGCCCAGTGTGCAATGTGCTCAGGGTGCAATGTGCCCAGGGTGCAATGTGCCCAGGGTGCAATGTGCTCAGGGTGCAATGTGCCCAGGGTGCAATGTGCCCAGGGTGCAATGTGCTCAGGCTGCAATGTGCCCAGTGTGCAATGTGCCCAGTGTGCAATGTGCCCAGGGTGCAATGTGCCCAGGGAGCAATGTGCCCAGGGTGCAATGTGCTCAGGGTGCAATGTGCCCAGGGTGCAATGTGCCCAGGGTGCAATGTATCCAGTGTGCAATGTGCTCAGGGTGCAATGTGCCCAGGGTGCAATGTATCCAGTGTGCAATGTGCTCAGGGTGCAATGTGCCCAGGGTGCAATGTGCCCAGGGTGCAATGTGCCCAGGGTGCAATGTATCCAGTGTGCAATGTGCTCAGGGTGCAATGTGCCCAGGGTGCAATGTATCCAGTGTGCAATGTGCTCAGGGTGCAATGTGCTCAGGGTGCAATGTGCTCAGGGTGCAATGTGCCCAGTGTGCAATGTGCCCAGGGTGCAATGTGCTCAGGGTGCAATGTGCTCAGGGTGCAATGTGCCCAAGGTGCAATGTATCCAGGGTGCAATGTGCGCAGGGTGCAATGTGCCCAGGGTGCAATGTATCCAGGGTGCAATGTGCGCAGGGTGCAATGTGCCCAGGGTGCAATGTATCCAGGGTGCAATGTATCCAGGGTGCAATGTATTCAGGGTGCAATGTGCCCAGGGTGCAATGGGCTCGGGATGCAAAGTGCTCAGGGTGCAATGTGCCCAGGGTGCAATGTGCCCAGGGTGCAATGTATCCAGGGTGCAATGTATCCAGGGTGCAATGTATCCAGGTGCAATTTCAGGGTGCAATGTGCCCAGGGTGCAATGGGCTCGGGATGCAAAGTTGCCAGGGTGCAATGTGCCCAGGGTGCAATGGGCTCGAGATGCAAAGTGCTCAGGGTGCAATGTATCCAGGGTGCAATGTATCCAGAGTGCAATGTGCCCAGGGTGCAATGGGCTCGAGATGCAAAGTGCTCAGGGTGCAATGTATCCAGGGTGCAATGTATCCAGGGTGCAATGTATTCAGGGTGCAATGTGCCCAGGGTGCAATGGGCTCGGGATGCAAAGTTGCCAGGGTGCAATGTGCCCAGGGTGCAATGGGCTCGAGATGCAAAGTGCTCAGGGTGCAATGTATCCAGGGTGCAATGTATCCAGAGTGCAATGTGCCCAGGGTGCAATGGGCTCGAGATGCAAAGTGCTCAGGGTGCAATGTATCCAGGGTGCAATGTGCCCAGGGTGCAATGGGCTCAGGGTGCAATGGGATCCTGTAGCATGAGTGCTCTAACCGCTAAAACTACGCGATGGATAGAGTGGTTTCTAGAGCACATGCGGATTTTAGCCGCCATTATTAATGGATTGCCATGAGGACAGAAATGTTGGACAACCAATGGCGTGAGCGTGGGGGCGGGACGATTGGAGATGGCAGGTCATGTGATGAAATCTCCCAGAATACGGTATCCCTACTAGGAAGCTGCCAGCCCAGGCTCGGTACTCATGTCTGAACTACCTCCTGCCAGGCTTCTTCAGTCAGCTGCCCTGTCTTCCTCGGGTTACATTGCGTCAGAGGTGCAGTGATTCTTCCCGGGCTCTGCTTCCTTCATTCAATTTTCATTCAATTACACTCTTCAGGTACACATACGGATCTCTGTCCTGCTTTGTTTACTCAATTACAGTCACCACAAAAGTAAGGACTCTACAATTGGCACCCAGACCCGGTTGGTTAGCTGTTTGACACCGCTTACCTACCGGTACAGTTTCAAAGATGTGTTTGATTTGTTGCTGTTGTATGTCAGGAAGATAGAAAAACACTCACAGCTTGGGCAGATAAATGGCGCGGGAGAACTGATCGCGCGAAAAGGTACGATCGCGGCGGGAGGAGTGATTGCGGTGGGAGGACCGATCGCGTAGAGGTTCGGTCATGGGAGGCAGTCCAATCGCTGGGGTAGGTCTGAATCCGGGGGAAATCAGATTGCGAGAGGCGGGGGAAGTCAGATCACGGTGGGGTTCAATCGAGGGACGGTCTGATCGCGGGAGGTGATCCGATCGCACACGGGGTGGGGGGGTGTCCGATCGGGGCGGTCCAATCTCGGGATGGGGGGGGGGGGGGTGTCCAATCGGGGTGGTCTGATTGCTTAGGGGTTCTGATCGGAGTGATCCAACCGCTGGGGGAGGTTCAATCGCAGGGGGATATCAGATCGTGGTGGGGGTCCAATCGAGGGATGGTCCGATCGGGGCAGTCCAATCGCGGGATGAGGTGGGGTGTACAATTGGGGTGGCCCAATCGCTTAGGGGGTGCGATCCGATCGCGGGGGGGGGCGGGGGGTCCGACCGCTTGGGGGGTCTGATTGCGGGAGCAAATCCGATCGTGGAGGGAAGTCCGATCGCGAGTGGGGGGGCCGATCGCAAGTAGGGGGTCTGATTGCGGGGGCTTCAATCGCAGGGGGAGGTCCGATCAGGACAGACCTATCGTGCACGGGGTGGGGGGGGGGGGGCGGTGTCCGATCGCAGGGAGGTCAAATTGCTGGGGGGTTCTGTTTGTTGGGGGGGGGTCCGATCGCAGGGGAGATCTGATTTCAGGGGTGGGTCCGATTGTAGGAGGGCGGGGGGCATTCGATCACAGGCGTAGGTTCGATCACGGGGGTTCCGATTGCTGGGGGCTCCGATCGCGGGGGAGGTCCAATCACGGGAGGGGGATGTCCGATAGCGGGAGGGGAGGTCTGATCGCCGGGGGGGGGGGGAGGTCTGATCGCGGGAGGGGGTCTGAGGCAGGGGAAGTAGGTTAGCTTGGTGGTTCGGGGGGGAAGCACTCCTGCTCCTCTTGGCCCACAAGCAGTGCTGGATTCGCACTTACTGTTCCATCCAGCCGTTCTCACCTCCCTTCAGCTGCCATGTTTCCAGAGACCTGGGAATCCCAGCCGGCAGTGTTAAATTTAAAAGAAAGCTAAAATGTGAGCCACACGGCCTCATTAAAATATTTAAATGAGGGGCCCGCCTCGAAGAGCAGGTTAGTCGCCCCCCCGCCCACCCCCCAACCTGCCTCTATTAAAACTTGTGATTTCAAATAAAACTGTTGGGGGGAAAAATTCAGCTGCTTGCGCCTCCCGTTAGCGCCTTAAGAGGGCGCTAATGGGGCGTAAAGCAGCTAACGCCCGGGCGCAGCGCCGCCCACGCCTCCCGAAAAATTTAGTGGGAGGTTAGCGGCGGCGGCAGCCGGTAGCGCCCTGTGGCGCTGCGCCGCCGGCGATGACGTCATCGCCGTGCGCAGCACCCCGCTCGCGCCCCGGCCGTGATCTTCAGTCGCGCCCCCTGATTTACCGCCAGACGCTATGTCCGACGGGTTCAGGGAGGCGTACGTGCGGCCGGGGCGGCGATATTTAAAGCGGAGGTGGCAGGCAGTCATTTTTGTTGCTGGCCGCCTGCCAGCACCTGCCCCCGGCCCCCGTGAAGCCCCCCCACCGTGAAGTGCCGGCTGCACTCCAAGAGCCCGGCACTTCTCTTGAGTGCCGGGCTCTTTTGCCGGCACTCCCGATCCCTGGGGGCCCAGCTGGGCCCCGGTTCGCGCTGCGCAGGGTCCCTCCCCTTTAAGAAGGGGAGGAAGGCCTGCAATACCGCGGCGCGACGTGCCGCACCGCGTGGCGCTGCGGCACGTAGCGCCAGGATATTCACTCGCAGCGCCCCAAGAGGGATGCGGGCTGCTTCCAGTTGCGCCCCGCTTCCCTCTTGGGGCGCAACCACTGAAGTTCCGGCGCGAGGCCGCTAATTTTTTTGGGGCGCTAAAAGTCGCGCCCCGGCGAGGTTAGCGCCCCTTGGACTATAACCTAGTGTTGTGCAACTTCTCACTTTTGTCCACCCATCTCCGCATCATGTCTCTTAAAACTGGAAGTGGGCACTTTGGTGGTGGGTTGTGGTCGGGTTTCCCATTTTAAAGTTTTTAATCCCCCCACCCATCCTGTGGAGGTTAAGATTACCCCCAGTGAATCTACAGCTCAAAAGGAGGCTGTTCGGTCCATCGTGCCTGTGCAGGCTCTTTGAAAGAGCTATCCAATTCGTCCCAGTGCCCCTGCTCTTTAGCCATAGCCCTGCAAATAGTTAACCAATTCCCTTTGAAAGTTACTGTTGAATCTGCTTCCACCACCCTTTCAGGCAGTGCATTTGAGATCACAACAACTCGCTGCTTAAAAAAAACCTCATTTCACCGCTGGATTTTGCCAATTACCTTAAATCTGTGTCCGACCCTCCTGTCAGTGGAAACAGTTACAACAACAACTTGTATTTATATCGTGCCTTTAACGTAGTAAAACATCCCAAGGCGCTTCACAGGAGTGTTGCAAGACAAAATAATTGACACTGAGCCACATAAGGAGAAATTAGGGCAGATGACCAAAAGCTTGGTCAAATAGGTAGGTTTTAAGGAGCGTCTTAAAGGAGAAAAGAAAGGTAGAGAGGCGGAGAGGTTTAGGCAGGGAATTCCAGAGCTTAGGGCCTAGGCAACAGAAGGCACGGCCACCAATGGTTGAGCGACTAAAATCAGGGATGCTCAAGAGGGCAGAATTAGAGGAGCGCAGATATCTCAGGGGTGGGCGAGGCCGTGGCGGGATTTGAAAACAAGGATGAGAAAGTTACTCCTTATTTGCTCTATCAAAACCGCTCATGATTTTGAACACCTATGTTAAATCTCCCCTTAACCTTCTCTGCTCTAAGTAGAACAATCACAGCTTCTCCATTCTCGCCACACAACTGAAGTCCCTCATCCCTAGTACTATTCTAGTAAATCTCCTCTGCATCCTCTCCAGAGACTTGACATCCTTCCTGAAGTGTGGTGCCCAGAATTGGACACAATACTCCAGCTGAGGCTTAACCAGTGATTTATAAAGTTATAGCATAACTTCCCCCAGTGCACAACATCTGCTGGCGCGAAACCACTAGCAGAGATACTCAACTACAGGGGGCCCATTAAGTAAATGCAATAACATTTGTAGATGTCGCCCCTTCCTATCTCTGTAATCTCCTTCAGCCCCACAAACCCCAGAGATATCTGCGTTCCTCTAATTCTGCCCTCTTGAGGATCCCTGATTATAATCGCTCAACCTTTGGTGGCCGTGCCTTCTGTTGCCTAGGCCCTAAGCTCTGGAATTCCCTGCCTAAACCGCTCCGCCTCGCTACCTCTCTTTCCTCTTTTAAGACGCTCCTTAAAACCTACCTCTTTGACCAAGCTTTTGGTCACCTGCCCTAATTTATCCTTATGTGGATCGGTGTCCAATTTTTTGTCTTAAAATACTCCTGTGCAGCACCTTGGGACGTTTTACTACGTTAAAGGCGCTATATAAATACAAGTCGTTGTTGTTGTCAAAACATCACGTGATCCAGGAATGCGTACAAGCAGAGTTGGCAATCCGCCAATTAGAAGCTGAAAATTAGAGCCAGGCCCTTCATGAATCACTTATTCACACAAAGCGTAGTGGAAATCTGGAACTCTCTCCCTCAAAAAGCTGTTGAGGCTGGAGGACAATTGAAAATTTCAAAACTGAGATTGCTAGATTTTTGTTGGGTAAGGGTATGAAGGGTTACAGAACCAAGGCGGGTAAATGGAGTTCAGATACAGATCAGTCATGATCTAATGCAACAGCGGAACAGGCTGGAGGGGCTGAATGGCCTCCTGCTGTTCCTGGACACAATCCTTTATGTTAATATTTTCAACAATAAAGATAACCTTGTCAATATATTGCCTGCATCTGTATCTCCAAAGCCTTCCTGTTGCCATGCCTCCCGCCCTGGGATTCTCCGAGCCCTGTCATGCTACTGACGCATGCGCACTGCCCCCCGGAGCCGATTCCGCGCCCGCCGCGCCGCGCCGCCATCTTGGAGCCTCCTCTCCTCAGGTCAGTGACCTTTAACCCGAGCTCAGACGGTCCGGCTTGCGCTGCCGTTCCGCCTCAGTCAATCTTCGGTTCTGACCGCCGCTCCCGCCCGAGGCCTGGAGCCCGAGTGCCGCGGCCCACCCGACCCGCTCCTCCCCGGGACCGGCCGCGGGCCCGCTCTGCGGTGACTGCCGGCCCGGCCGGCTGCTCCCGACTTCCGCGTCCGCTACTGATCCGCGCTGCCCGGGACCCACCGGCCGACACCCCGATCACCCCCCTCCCGCTCTTCCCCCCAGCCCCCTCCCCCCCCAAACCCCAACCCCCTCCCCTCCCCAAACCCCCTCCCCTCCCCCCCCAAACCC